>SEYY01018613.1:62500-77500 GCA_009176605.1 Armadillidium nasatum | reverse complement strand
ATTTCCCTTTCGTTTCTCTGCTTTTTAAATATTTGTTCTTTTTTTTAGGGTCATGTACTACAAAAGAGGTAAATTTCGTTACAATCGCTTGGGGTAGATATAATTAATAAGATAGTTTCTATATTTAATAGTTATTGAAATTTAGTGAAACGTAAATATAATAATATATATAATATATATATATATATATATATATATATATATATATATATATATATATATATATATATATATATATATATATATATATATATTTTTATACACTACACCATATCCCGCATGATGCAGGTGGCGTCGACTTCAGGAAAATCCCTGTAGTCGTACATGGAAAAAAAAAAAAAAAAAAAAACTGGTTAAAAGGAATCCCAGACCCTAGAACCATGCGAAGAGCTATTCTTTATGATCCAGCATATATATATATATATATATATATATATATATATATATATATATATATATATATATATATATATATATATATATATATATATATATATATATAAATTTTATTCACCCCAATTTTAAAATTTTTGAATAATTTTGGTTTCATTTAATTAAATTTTTCTTTTGATTTATTGCATATTTAAATCGATTAAAATGTATTTTCGAATCTGTTTTTCAATATATATATATATATATATATATATATATATATATATATATATATATATATATATATATATATATATATATATATATATATATATATATATATATATATATATATATATATATATATATATATATATGAGTAAAAATTAGTGTAAATAAAGTGTCATAATTTGGGAGTATTTCAAAGTTTTTGGCACAAAAAAGCTTCTTTTTCTGTAATTTTTTCATCATTTTAAAATGAATGTCGAAAGTCGTATGTCGTGAAATATTTTAAATTCAAATTAATTAATTAATTAAATATATATATATATATATATATATATATATATATATATATATATATATATATATATATATATATATATATATATATATATATATATATATATATATATATATATATATATATATATATATATATCATAGTGTGTGTGTGTTTCCGAAGTGAACAATCTTCTGATCCAACAGTCTATTTATAGGAATTTTAATTTTCCCATTAATAATTTTATAGTTATTGTGATGTACATTTGGTTTCCCCAATGTTATCTTTTGTTAATTGTGATTTTTATTCAATTACATAAAACATGAATATGATCCTTCATCCGGGAAAAAATTGGATGTTTCTTCGCATGGGACAATCACTACATCAAGAGATTTATTTTTTTAACGTATCCGATTGATTGATAAGGACTCTTTAATGTGGACCACATCAACCCACCCTGGAAAAGTCTTTCATTTCGTTACTTCAATTTATTTAATCGTTTATAATTATTAATTAAACTCTTCCTAAAAATTTAACTTTTTAGTTCAGTTTTGGTCAGTGATTGAACCAATCAACTAAGAACTAAATGAACCAAATTTTTTAACTACACTTCAAAAATTGTCCTAACGAATCGTTGGGACAAGTGACAAAAAATTTCACAACGAATTTTTTCAGTTATTTTCATATTAGAAAATAAATCTGTGAAGCAACTTTGTCTTTTCTCTATTGAAAATTTTAATGTGACATTTTTTGCCACTTGTCCCAACGATTCGTTAGGACGGTTTTTAATATGAAAAAATTATTATTATTATTATTATTATTATTATTATTATTATTCATATCGTATCCTTTTTAATTAAAGTTCTTTCGTCTTGGATTCCAAAATTGACTTTATCTCTTAACTTGAATTACCCATTGACCTTTGAAGCCAAAAGAAGGAATCCTTCTTCATATTCTTTATTTAAATATATTTCAAAACAAAAACACTCATCAATTGCTTATCTTTTCCATATATATATATATATATATATATATATATATATATATATATATATATATATATATATATATATATATATATATATATATATATATATATATATATATATATATATATATATATATATATATAAAATTGTTCACTTGTAGATTTAGAAAAAGTTAATTTATTTTGAAATGTAAATAATTGTTTACTGATTTCTTAAGTAAAGACTGATGAATTTTTTAATGTAATAATAATAATAATTTTTTTTTATAATTATATATAACTATTTATTATTATTATTTATTATTTATTATTTTTATTATTTATTTTAATTATTATTTTTATCATTAAAGTTTTCTCTTATTGTTGTATCGGTGAATTTTTAAAACAAATGCAAAAAAAGAACAATTTTGACTATAAATGAAGCTAAACTAATTGTTGGTCATTTATTCGAATGAATTTTGGTTAAAAAAGTTTGAGTCACGTGATTAATCCATTCAAAGGTTCTCACTTATTTATATCACTCTTAAAGTCGTTTAAAAAACCTCATAACATCACTGTAAATCTTTTTTAATAATCAGAAAGATATATATATATAATATATATATATATATATATATATATATATATATATATATATATATATATATATATATATATATATATATATATATATATATATATATATATATATAAAAATTTCGAATGGTTATGATGACAACTTTCCTAATTAAGTGTTATAATCTTCACTTATATTACTGATTTTTGACATTTTACGATACAGATTTGTACTTTACAAGCGCGCACGCACACACACGCACACACGCTATATATATATATATATATATATATATATATATATATATATATATATATATATATATATATATATATATATATATATATATATATATATATATATATAATATATATATTTATATTATTTTGCACTACTCGATCGACTGAGGGTAGCCTTAATTGGTGTAATTATTTTAAAAACTTTGTTTCATAGAAGAGAAATAGAGATGATTAATAGATAGATAACAAAAATATTTTATTCCAAAATTGTTTCATTATTCTAAAAAACAAATATGAAGTCATTAATTCTCGTTCGTTGTTCTCCATTTTCCCAAAGTCATAGACAGACATATTTCATTTTAATGATCTTCAAGTTAATAGCTTTAATGTTAGACAAACGTAAATCCAACATTAGATTTTCTTGATAAACTTCGACGATTAATTTGTTGCAAGTGAACTTCTTTTGATCAGAAGATGAACAACTTTTATTTACGTAATTATTTTTATTTGCGTATTTATTAATACAGTGACATCCATAAATCCCTTTCGTTTGCAGTGTTTTCTTTAATTTTTATTTCAAAGGTAAATCATCCTGCCCCCCACTATATATATATATATATATATATATATATATATATATATATATATATATATATATATATATATATATATATATATATATATATATATATATATATATATATATATATATGGGTAGAGTATTTTGGTAAGCTCTTGAATGTGAATGAGGTAAGGAGGGAAGTTGAGGTTCTGGAGAGAGAAAGGGGTAGATTGATACAGGAGGTTGATGGTGGGATTTCGATAGAAGAAATAGGTAAAGCTCTGAGGAAAAGTGAAGAGGGGTAAAGCGACAGGTTTGGACGGGATAAGTGGAGAGATGTTAGTGGAAGGGGGGGGGTAAGTGTAGTAAATTGGTTAGTAAGGTTATTTAATTTATGTTGGGTAATGGGGAAGGTGCCACAAGATTGGCAAGATGCCTGTATAGTTCCTTTATTTAAGGGAAAGGGGATAAATTTGAGTGTGGGAGCTATAGGGGTATAAGTTTGCTTAGTATAGTGGGTAAAGTGTATGGTAGAATATTATTGAATAAGATAGGGATTAATGAAGTGTTATGTGAAGAACAAGGCGGTTTTAGAGAAGGAAGAGGGTGTATGGATCAGGTTTTTACTTTAAGAATGATTGAAGAAAAAAAAGAGAAAAAGGGAAGGATGTGTACATGTGTTTTATGGACTTAGAGAAAGCATATGATAGGGTGGATAGGAATAAACTATGGGAGGTTTTAAGGAATATGAAATTGAGGGGGGGGAGGGAGAGATTGGAATGGGTTAATTCTTTTAAATATCTGGGTGTGAATTTTGAGGGGGGTGATGTTTGTGAGGGAGATGAAGTAGGATATAGAATAAGAGAAGGGGAGAAGGTGTTAGGAGGCTTGAGGGATATTTGGAAGAGAGGAAGATTGTCGAGAGAAGTGAAGAAGAAAATGTTTGAGGGATGCTGTGTTCCGGTTGTTATGTATGGGAGCGAGGTGTGGCGGTTAAATGCGAGAAAAAAGGTAGAGGTTTTCGAAATGAAAGGTCTGAGAGCGGTATGTGGTGTAAGTAGAATGGATAGAGTTAGGAATGTGAGAATAAAGGAGCAATGTGCTTGGGGAAAGGGTATGGTTGAGAGAGCTTAGCAGAACATGCTGAGGTGGTTTGGGCATGTTTGTAGGATGAATGATGAGAGATTAGCTAAAAATGTGTTTATATCGGAAGTTGAAGGTGTAAGAGGTAGGGGGAGACCTAGGGGAGGTTGGATAAGTGGGGTCAAGGAGTTATTGAGGGATAGGGGGTTAGGATGGGAGGAGGGTTTGCGGTTGACGGAGGACAGGAATGAATGGAAAAGATTGGTGAGGGGATGAATGCTGTTAAGTTGTGACTTGTGGTAGTCAACACCCCACGTTTGTGGGAAAAGTTGTGAGTATAAATATATATATATATATATATATATATATATATATATATATATATATATATATATATATAATATATATATATATATATATATATATATATATATATATATATGGGGGGGGGCCGAGTCTGTTTCCAAGCTATAGTATAAATTCAAGTTCAAGTCAGTTATTGCAAATCCTTTTTAATAAAAATATAATAAAACATTATATCGGATATATATTTCTCCATATGATAAATACAAGATATAATAATAATAATATAATAATAATAATAATAATAATAATAATAATAATAATAATGAAATAAATTTTTAAAATTTATTTCATTATTATTATTATTATTATTATTATTATTATTATTATTATTATTATTATTATTATTATTATTATGTGAATTTAGGTAGTTTATCTGAATTATTTATTAACTAAAAAGAAATAGTAATGAAATAAATAAATAACATATTATGTAGTATTGTAGTAATGAATTAAAATCTTTTCAATTAACCAGACAGAAAAATTCATTTACAACTTGATAAAAATACATCAGAAACTGTTGAAATAGAACGTAGAGTTCCTCAAGGTAGAATCCTCAGTTCTTTTTTGTTTTTTGTTTTTTTCTAAAATTATACATTTATGCTTCCTTTTATGGAATGACTTCCAATAATTCAATATTTTCTTGTTTGATGATGTTGATTGTGGATTTTGGTCGTCAGATTTCTGGTTAAACAATTCAGAAAGATTTTTTATTTAGAGATCTTCGATTTAAATTATTCAGTTAAGAAAATCAATTTTGTCATATTCGCAAGATGTCCTTCAAAACAAGAATGATAAGCCATTTCCATGCTTATTTTGTGCATTGTATTTACCTTATATAATATAATATATTACTATTACATAGTTTCTCCAAAAAATTTCGTGTTTTTTTATTAACAATAATTACCTCCAAATATAAATGTTATATATAGGAATAGTTGAGTAATCCACGGTAATCTTAAATATTTGTGAAATATGAATTGGAGATTAAAAAGGCATTTTTGTGATATATATATATATATATATATATATATATATATATATATATATATATATATATATATATATATATATATATATATATATATATATATATATATATATATATATATATATATATATATATATATAGTACATAACCTATGAGGTTAGGTACTTTTCTGATTTCCCATGGAATGATTACTGTTTCTGTGGGAGGGGTCCCTCGGAGTGTTCAGAGCGCATAGCCGAGGTGATTCTCTCTGGCATGGAGACGTACATTCTATATTCTTTCCCTTCTACTAAACCCTAACAAACCTTGGTTTAACTCGGTTCTCGTGCTATCCGCCGCAGGGACGCTCCCTTCAGGGATTACCGTCGTCTTCAAACTCCAGAAACTCATGCAATTTACATTTCATTTTGGAATCGTGCAAAATCTATTTTCCGCAACAATAAAAACTCTTTTCTCCGTAGAAAATGCAATAATCTTTCTAGTTCTTCTTTTTCTTTACGCCATTTCTGGCATTTTGTGAAAAATGTCAGCTCAACTTTGCTTCTTCCTCTTTTCCTCCTTTAGTATCTTCCGAAGTTACAATTGCCGTTTTGTCTTCCTCTAAAGCTGAACTCTTTGCTCAAACTTTTGACTCTAATTCAACCTTAGACGATTCCAGAGCAGTTCCTATTCCTTCAACCCCCTCCAACTCATTTATGCTTAAAATTATAATTTCTTCTAAAGACGTCATTTCTGCTCTCTCTGAGCTCAACACTAAGAAGGCGTACAGTCTTGATGGTGTTCCTCCTGTGGTTCTCAAAACTTGTGCTTCCGAGCTTGCACCCTGCCTTGGTAAACTATTTCGTCTTTGTCCTTCTACTTCAAACTTCTTTTTTTGTTGGAAACGTGCGCTCATTCTTCATCTCTCTACTCGACACAATCTTCTCACCCAACTATGGTATCTTCTCCAAAAACACACAACTCAATCCTTCGACTCTCCTTAATATTTCTGGGTGTTTCTTTTTCTCGTTATCTTTATTGGAAAGATCACATTATTTCTCTCTCTCTCTAAACAAGCTTCTAAGAGGTTAGATGTTCTGAGGGGCCTTCAGAATTTCTTTACTCCGAATTACGTGCTCTTTGTAGAGGTGATGTTCACCCCTGTATGGAGTATGCATCACACATCTGGAACACTTTTCGTCTTACCAACTCTTCTGCTCTCTAATTCTCTCCAGTCTCTTTCTGCCCTTCAATCGGTTGCTTCACTCTCTCTATATTATCGCTACTACAATGGACATTGCTCTTCTGAACTCTCTCGCCACATACCTCTTCCATTGTCCAACTCTCTGACACCAGACTTTTCTAACAGCTATGCTCATCCATTGTCCAACTCTCTGACACCAGACTTAACAGCTATGCTCAATCTTTCATGTACTCTATTGTTAAAGTCTTGAACACACTCCCTTCATTTGTTATCCCAACTTTTTTGACTTACACACCTTTAAACGCCGTGTATCGAGACATGTCGGCCTTTTAAATTGACCTGGTTTCTGACTTGTCTCCTAACTGTATAGGTTATTTAGTAGGCCTCCGGCCTTTGCCCACCAGATGTTATATATATATATATATATATATATATATATATATATATATATATATATATATATATATATATATATATATATATATATATATATATATATATATATATATATATATATATATATATAGTAAAGTTGTCGTATATAAGAATAAGGTTTTTCTATTTATTTTCCTCACATCAATCTGCTCCTGAATAAAGGTTAATGAGGTGAAAGAAAATTTTACCTTTGCTTCTCTTACTTTTATTTTGTAAATAACCTTAAAACGATTGAGTGAATTAGATGCTTAAAATTCCAGTTGAATTGTGAACAGATATTTTAGTTTTTGTTAAAAATGTTACTCTCTTACTATCTGTTTGTTCTTAAATTTTTGAAAAAAAAGTTATCCTTTGTAGAGAAGTTTTATGTAACAGTTAAGAAGAATAAATTGTTTTATTTTATCGAAAATGCTAAAGAGCGAACGGATGATAGAAGGTGAGGAAAGAGTGTAAATATTCAATGTTTTTTTCACAATTGTGGAAGTACTTTTAAAAGCGGTGTAAAAAAGTTCTCATAGAAAGGAAACACACCTCAGAAATCTGGTCCTGTATAGGTTAGAAGTCCAACTCTGAGATTTGATTTAAGTGTGAAACCGACATTTTTAAAGGAACTGAAATCGTATAAAATTTTGAAGTGTCGAAGAGTGCCATTTTAGAAGAATTCTAATCTCTTTACTTAGTTTTCATTCTTCTCGGAAGTCAACGAAGCGAATATAAATGCAATGATACAAATGTGTGTATTTACTATACTATAAATTTGAATTGGATGTTATTTATTTGTTTTTTGTTAAAAATTTTAATTTTATTTTGGTTAGTGTCATCATTTGAGAGGAGTATAGAGTAAAACAATGTTTATAAAATCTGGTATAAAAGAAGAAAGGTGCAGACGGACGACTTCAAATATGGTTGAGCTTTAATTGTTAACCGAACTGTCATTTCCAGTGATCTCACAGTAATGTGTTACTGGTTTTACTAATAGAGTAAAAGTAAAATAGAACGTAGCTGTTAAGTCTGGGGCCAGAGAGTCTGACAGAGAAAAGATGAGATTGTGTAGAAAGTCGGGTCACAGGAGCCCTTCTTAATTGAAGAGGAAAGCGGTTGGAGAGTTCAGAAGAGTAATAGCTATAGTATAGAGAGAGAGAGAGAGAGAGAGAGAGAGATATATATGAGATAGAGAGAGAGAGAGAGAGAGAGAGAGAGAGAGAGAGAGAGAGAGAGAGAGAGAGAAGAGAGAGAGAGAGAGAGAGAGAGAGAGAGAGAGAGAGAGAGAGAGAGAGAGAGAGAGAGAGGAGAGAGAGAGAGAGAGAGAGAGAGAGAGAGAGAGAGAGAGAGAGAGAGAGAGAGAGAGAGAGAGAGAGAGAGAGAGAGAGAGAGAGAGAGAGAGAGAGAGAGAGAGAGAGAGAGAGAGAGAGAGATAGAGAGAGAGAGAGAGAGAGAGAGAGAGAGAGAGAGAGAGACACAACAGTTCAACGGGCAGAAAGAAACTGGAGAGAGTTAGTGAGAGCCGAAGAGTTGTTAAGACGGTAAGCCTTAGACTCCACCTTTTCAAAGAGAGTTGTATGAATGGAACTACCCCAAATGTGTGAGGTGTACTCCAAACAAGGCCGAATAACATCCCTATAAAGAGGAAGCAATTAGGAGTGGCGTGAAGAAATTTTGATGATACCTTAGAACACTCCACCTCTTAGAAGCTTATGAAGAAAGAGTACTAATGTGGTCTTTCCAAGAAAGATCATGAGAAAAAGAATACCAAGAATATTAGGGGCAGATGAAAGTTTGAATTGTGTGTTTTATATATATTTATATATATATATATATATATATATATATATATATATATATATATATATATATATATATATATATATATATATATATATATATATATATATATATATATATATATATATATATATATATATATATGGGGACCGATCGTGGCTGGGTCTCTGACCGGGGGTTGCATAAATTTGTAAAGAGACCAAAAGCACTGAAATTTTATGTTAAGAAATTTAGATTTAATTATAAGGAAGGAGTAAAATAGCCGACATTCTCTTAAATTAATGATTATATGCATTTTCCAGAAAAAAATTTCAGAAAATTACAGATTTTGTATAATAAAAGTTTGAAAAAACTACAAAAAAAAAAATTTTTTTTTTTTCTGATTCACAATAGTTCAACAGTTACCCCTAAGTTAAAGTTTGAAAAAATGTAAGATATGAAATTATCAATATAACCTTTATTTATGCATATCATTGTTATTTTATTCCTGTGTATCAAATTTGTATCATTTAGCTACATTATTTCAAAATTATTTTGTTTATACTTTCAGTCAATATTGGCTAAAAGATCAGCTTCAGCAGAATGGGAGTACTTCACAACGTTTCAGGATAGGCAAGAAATAGCTAAATGTAACATCTGAAGTCAGGAAATTAGAAGAGGATCTCCTGGTGGCTCAACTAAAAATTTTCAACCAAATCTTTATGGGGTCATCTAAAATCAAAACACAAAAAACATCAAAAAAAAAAAAAAAAAGTCAAAAGAAACAGAAAAAAAAAAAAATATTGAAAAAAAAGAAGAAAAATCTTAATTTTCTTTTATTTTGTTTGATTTAATCCACAATTAAACAGTATAATTTGCAATTTTAACTCCGGCAGGTAAACCCCGGTTTTCTCTGATTATTTGCCGGGTCCGGGGCCCCATCCGGTCATATATATATATATATATAATATATATATATATATATATATATATATATATATATATATATATATATATATATATATATATATATATATATATATATATATATATATATATATATATATATATATATATATATATATATATATATATATATATTAGGAGGGCACTTTTGGAGGGGGTGCTAATACCAAGTGGCACTGTGCCATCACCATTACCAAACTCGCATTCTTTCCTGGGACTTTTTTTGAGTGGAAATGAATCCCACGCTCTTTCCTGATGGATTTTTAATCCTCTTAATCTGTTAATTAATCCGGGTAATCCTCTAATTAATTACGTTAATTCCCTTAATAAGTTAATTTTGACACCTAATTAGACTAATCCCTATAATCCTTTAACCCTTGCCCCTTTTTCCATGTAACCCCTGGTTTCCACGCTCTTTCTTAAACTATTTCTAGCTTTTTCTAATGTTTTCTAACTTTATCTAGCACATTGGTAACTTATGCCTTGCCCTCGGAACGAGGGGAGTGCCAGTGCAGCTGGCACTGAAGGTAAAGCACCCTTGGTGATGACGTCATGCATACACCTGACAGAGGGATGTTATGGCACTGGGCCATCATGAAACTGTGACGTCATCTTTTCGCCAAATTGAATTTCTGTCCACGTGGTTTTCATATCCGTAATCTTGAATATACATCCATGTAGTTTTCATCTCTGTTATCTTGATTTCTGTCCACGTGGGTCGTCACCATCTTGTATTTGACCACGTGGTTTTGAATTTCTTTACATTTTAACTGAAAATCAAACTTCTAACGTCATACACGTGTTCGCTTTCTCACACGTACACATACACAAACACACGTACACGCACCTACCCCTGTGACGTCATGGCACTGGGCTATCATGAAGCTATGGCGTCATCAGTTTGCCATCTTGAATTTCACCTTCGTCAGCTTGAGTTTCCGGTTTTGACCATCTTGATTTTCTATCCATGTGAGTTTCTTCGCCATCTTGAATTTGACCACATGGTTTTGAGTTTTTTTCCGCCTTTTTTTCATCGTAGCGCCAGCTACTGAGTGAAAATTAAACTTTTAATATTCCCCAAACCAGGATACGAACTCAAAGCTTACGAGAGATCAGGATTTGAAACCTCACCCTCTGATTTGAAATCCATCACGTTATCACCACACCAAACCGGATCTTTCCTTATAGAGTGCAATATGTTCTATTTATGCTCAACTTTTTTCTTTCCTCTTCTTTCATATACTTTTTGTAACTTAGAATAATTTATTACTTTTTTATTATTTAATCCGCTTGAATCATCGTTGGCATTATCCACTGTTACATAATGATTATATAATCATTGTTATTCACGTAATATTTTTACATAAGCAATGTCACCAAATTCATCCTTTTCCGTATAAGTATGACGTCATCAGCATCACATGACTTTGAATCCGAAGGAGTCGGATGATCCCCAATGCCGTTCCGTGGGGTTACCCATCGGGCGCGGGACCGGTACGTGGAGACAGCGACGTGAAAATAACGCTGGCGTTGAATAACACGGTGCGCGAACGCTTACGCAAACACAAACGCACACTTATGATGGATATGGATTCAGAGACGTTTAATCTCTAGACACATTCCTGAATATTAACAGTGAATCGTTTTTTAGTGAAATCTGTCAACACCGCATATGTGTTAATACATAACATCATGATGTTTTCAAAGCATGTATATTTCGATATTGTGACGTCATGTTCTTTATTATTAACTTTTTTATACTTCTTTATATGCTAAAAATATTAAAAATATAGTTAAAAACGAAAATGTTTGACTCCGGATTGTCACAGACTTCTTTAATAAATACTTTGTATTCAAGTAAATATATTATAATCATATACTTTTTTATGGTTGTGACATCATACATTTTCTTTTATCCGAAACAATGTTTTGTTTTTAGTCATGGACCTGAATTATAAATCGTGCAACTGTTTATTTTCTTAACTAAGTGACGTCATTCTGAAACTCCATTATTTTTCCTATATTTAACCATGTTTCTGAAATACTTATATTAACTAAAAGTAAGTACAATAGAAACATGTATCTAAAATGTCATAACCACGTGGCTATTTGTTTTGTAGCCAATCGATTCTTGATAATTCCTGTTTATGACTTGCTTCATTTACATTTACCGTATAACATAATCATATGCTTATCGTACCTGAACCATTTGTTTCATATCCACGACTCCATTCTAAAATAATACTTAATGTATTTATAAATAAAAAATTTTGTTACACAATAAATCAATACCTTAATATGATTTTAAATATGTGAAGACATTAGTACATAATATTATACATATAATTTTCATCTTCTGGCTCTATATTTCTTAACGGCATCATGGCGCCACATACGCCTTCTTAAGTATTCATCCCGTTTTCTTTAAACTATGTAACTTAAAATTATTTTTAAACTAATTCATATTACATTATCTACATTCCTTTTCAAGCTTTGACGTTAGAAAGTTATTTTTAAAATTATTTTAATTTACATTTTCAATATTTCTTTCAAGCTATAACTTTTAAAAATAATATTTTCACTCTTTTTAATAATGAATTATTTTGTAATATACAATACAGTAACATAAATCTTTTGTAATTTTTATTTTCAACTAAACATTTTTCTTAAAAAATTTATGTAAAGCGTATAAGGACTCATTAATCTCACACTTCTAAGCACACAAACATACAAATTTCGAATCAGAAAATGACATAAAGGTATAATCAAATACATATTAGTAAAACTCAATATATTTTTTTCTCGTATCCCATTATATTCGTATACTCTAAAGTATTTGAACCTGATTTTTACTTGTGATGTCGTTCTATGACATCATATTCCTCACACTCCATGGTATTATATATAAAATCATGCTTTCATATTACAAATAAACAGTATTTATATTACATAATAAACATTCCTTACAGTATATGTGTCCAATCTTTACGAATGTGATCTCTTCTCATTGATGTTATCGCATCCTTACTGACGCACAAGTATTTTTTTTACAAACAATTTTACACCTATAACACATTTTAATCACTTGTTCTCAGTATTTAATTTTCTATGAATGCTATGTCAGATCAGATATTCATGACGTCTTATTCCACTTGTTTCAGTATCTAATTTTCTATGAATGATATGTCAGGTCAAATATTCTTGAGTCATTCAATTCCGTGAACCATAAACTTTACATATCTAAGGCATTTGACCGGGTATGGCATGCGTCACTGCTTTCCAAGCTCCCCTCCTTTGGATTTCCTCCTTCTCTTTGCTTACTTATGTCTAGCTTTCTTTCTAATCATTCCATTTCGGCTGTTGTTGATGGAGCGACTTCTTCTTTCTTTCCTGTCAATAGTGGTGTCCCTCAGGGTCTTGTCTTCTCTCCTACTCTATTCTTAATTTTCATTAATGATCTTCTCATCTGTTCATCTAACCCTATCCATTCATATGCCGATGAATCAACCATCCATTCTTCTACTCATTTCAAATCTGATCCTTCCTTTGCATCTATCTAGAGTTGCCTCTCGTCTTCATCTTTCCGATTCCATTCTTGCAGATCTGGATAGAATTTCCCAGTGGGGTCGTCTCAACCTTGTGAAATTCAACTCTTTAAAAACTCAACTTCTAGAAATCTCCCTCTCAAAGACATCTTCTAACTTTTCTATTTCTTTCGATGGTTCTCCCATCTCTCCTGTTGACAATATAAACATCCTTGGGCTACACATAAACAAAAAAATTTCTTGGAAACCTCATATCACAATGGTTGCTAGGGCGGCTTCAAAGAAGCTGGGAGTTCTGTTTAGACTGCGAGAATTTTTTTCTTCCTCGCAGTTACTCCAATTATACAAGGGTCTCATCCGCCCTTGTATGGAGTACTGCTCTCATATCTGGGGTGGCTCAGGTTTCGCCCGTCTTTTGGATAAGGTTGAGTCAAAGGTTAAAAGATTTATAAACTGTTCTGCTCTTTCTAATTCACTTGACTCTTTATCTTTGCAACACGACGTTGGTGCCTTGTCTCTTTTCTATAGGTACTACAGCGGAAAATGCTCGAGGGAACTATCTACCCGTATACCTCCACCTTTACGTCGTCCTCGTAGCACAAGGGGTGCATCGTCTGCGCATCAATTTTGCGTGGACATTGGCAACTTTAGGCTTGTACGCTGTGGTGCCTCCTTCTTTTTCGCCACATCTGTTCTGTGGAACTCTCTCCATCTTCTGTGTTTCCTGCTGAATTTAATCTTAAATTCTTTAAAGCCCGCGTCTGCGCCCACCTAAGAAATTTGCGTTAGGTAGGTCATGCAGGGGTCGTTTTTATTTATTTATTTATTTTTTTACTCTTTTTACCTTATTTTTATTCTTCTAACACCCCCTTTGAATAGGGCTTTGCCGTGAGTGGTGGTTTATGTGTAAAATATATATAAATATATATAATATATATATATATATATATATATATATATATATATATATATATATATATATATATATATATATATATATATATATATATATATATATATATATAATATAACAAGGCTTTATTTTCAAGTCATAACATGAATTTTCAAAACAAGGTACTATTTATTTTCTTAACTAATTGGCGTCCTTAATCGTAAACAAACAATTCCATGATTTCAACTCTGTATTCTTCTGTAGTCTCTTTATTTTTTATTTTTTACTAATAAAAGATTTCTTTTGGAACTATCTTATTTTATACATAAAGTTATCACAATGACGTTATATTCATTTCATTTGATGGATTATACAAACTTATTCTCCATGTCGTGTAAAAATAATATATCCATAATATCCTGAGTCCGTTTTTCATGTATGTGATGTCTTAGAATGACGTCATATACCAATTATTTAATTTACTACTCTTTATATTTACAAGTCTTTTCATAGTACGTTGAACATTTTTCTCATGACTATCATCGTACAAAAACGTTAACAG
>SEYY01018613.1:55000-57500 GCA_009176605.1 Armadillidium nasatum | reverse complement strand
TAGGACGATTTCATAGGAAAAACAATACATTTTGAATATTAAAACCTGAAATCCCTTTTTCCCTTTTCTCTTTTTTTTCAAAATCGGCAATGCCTGAAAATGCCTCGCGCAGTTACCAGCTACTCGCAATAGCCTCACTGGTGGTTTCTGTACGCATCAAGCTTAGCACTTATTTATTTTATTTCTGTATATTTTTTTTTTAACACCAAATTTTATAAGTTCCAAGAGATCCTCTTAAATTCTAATTACCATCACATTTGCTTATTATCATTATTATTATCATTAAGCTTCCTTATCATTTTTATCACTGTAATTGTCACTATTATAATTATTATTATCATCACTATTATTATTATTTTTATCATTATTACCATTATCATTATTATTATTATTATTATTATTATTATTATTATTATTATTATTATTATTATTATTATTATTATTATTATTATTATTATTATTATTATTATTATTATTATTAATCTTATTAATATTAATATTCACTCTGCCCATCTTTAACAAAACACTAACGATTTTATTTATTTATTTTTTATTTTTTTTTATTTTTTTTTTTTCTAATTCACTAAAACTATTCTTCTTTATCCGCTTTATTTTCCTCCTTCTATTTTTTTTTTTCGTTGTATGCCTTTTTTCCTCACTAGCTGGTGCGTACTTCGAGGCCGACGTTTCGTTTTCTTCTTTCCTAGATTTTGGGGGTTTCCGAGTGAAGCTCGCCTTCCCCCAAAATACCCTCCGAATTTTACAAGTTTCACTCTCTCTTCTTCTTGAGAAACTAGCGCGTCCTTTTCTATTTTTGTTTTTGTTTTCCTTTTGTCGGTTAAACAGATGCTTTTGACTGTTCTTACGGATCATTTTTGCCTGCCTCCCTTTTCTTCGTCTCCTTTGTCCCAAAACCTCTTATTCGTATCCTTTTTGGGAAGTGGAACGTATCGCTTTACACCCTCCTTGTGTTCGAACTTCACTTTTAAAGCAATTTTTGTTGACCTGTTTGTCGTGATCTTTTTCTTGTTTTTATGTAGAATTTTTCTATTTTCTTAATTAATTTCTTACTTTTATCGAAGGGAACGGTGCTCTAATTAAGTTCTAATTAAGTCACTCTGGAATGTCACCACTGCTCTAATTAGTAGGTAATTAATTAATACCAAACCAATTAATCCTTATTACTTTATTAAAGATGGAATTTCAATAGGTAAATGTCACAACAAACAAATGATCAATAGGTTGTTATTTAAAATGGTTATAACACAATTAACTCTGATAACTTGCAATATCTTATGGTAATGGACACTATTAATTGATCAAACAATTAACGGATAATTATTATTTAATGTAGAACTCGACAACAGAGAGAACTCGTCTCTCCGTGTCTTAAGCGGACGCTCTTCTGCCCAGCTCTTATTTCAAACTCCTTCTATTCAGGCCTTCTGACGTCATTGGGCATTCTTTTGATCATTGGCTAGTTTAAAAGCTATACTCATATGGCATTATCATTAATGCATCAATTAAACTATTCTTTGAGATTCCTTAATTCATTATGTAGTAACAAAAGTACTATCTCCGTTAAGGTTTATTAAAACAATAGATAAAATTTACATAAAGACCTGCCATACATTAAATAACTTTGAAACGGGAATGCCAATTCTATACATATTCTTTATTAACAGGAGGGGGGGAGCGGAGTTGTGCCAACCCCATTACAAGTCGGTTTCACCCCCCTAAAATTTTTCAAGGCTGTAATTGTATTGGAAAATTTTTATCTTGATCTCTTGGTAATTATAATCCTGGCATACTTCTGCTGTTTGCAACATTTCATTTAGACTTCCATTTTTATAATTCTTAAATTGTAAACAATGTGTTACCTCCAAATTACAAGAATAAAAGCCAATAAATGTCTTTACTTTTACTTTCTTCTGCGCCGTTTTTTTTTTTTTTTTTTTTTTTTTTTTTTTTTTTCTTGTTTCTTTTGTAGATTAATTCGGATTGATTGGGACTCCAGTATTCCATTTATTCGTCGTATTACCTTTTCTCTTGAAACCCTGGTGTTGCAAGAGTTCTTTTGTTGCAAATTCACTGGTAAGCGGCTTTCTCTTTTTTTTTTTCTTTTTTTTTTTCTTAACTTATTTTACAACCTCTTACACCTAGGTGTCGCTGCAGCTCTAGGACGATTTCATAAGGAAAACAATACATTTTGAATATTAAAACCTGAAATCCCTTTTTCCCTTTTCTCTCTCTCTTTTTTTTTTTTTTTTTTTTTTTTTTTCAAAATCGGCAATGCCCGAAAATGCCTCGCGCAGTTACCAGCTACTCGCAATAGCCTCACTGGTGGTTTCTGTACGCATCAAGCTTAGCACTTATTTATTTTATTTCTGTATATTTTTTTTTTTTTTTTTTTTTAACATCAAATTTTATAAGTTCCAAGAGATCCTTTTAAATTCTAATTACCATCACATTTGCTTATTATCATTATTATTATCATTAA
>SEYY01018613.1:17500-50000 GCA_009176605.1 Armadillidium nasatum | reverse complement strand
AGCGATGCGAGTATATTTTCCGAATCAATATTTGACATAGTTTTTGTTCATTTTTCCTCACATTTTTTTTCCATTTTTTAAAATAAACTTGCGCCATTACTTCATAAAAAATGTTACTAATATTTGTTACTAATTGTCAAAAACCTTATTTTAAAGGCGTTATTCCAAACCTGAAAAGCAAAGAATATAAACAGACTTAATTTATTAAATAAAATTTTTGAACAAAATTGATATATATATATATATATATATATATATATATATATATATATATATATATATATATATATATATATATATATATATATATATATATATATATATATATATATATATATATATATATATATATATATATATATATATTAGTGATGGCATAATCATTCGCATGCTCATCAAAATGTTCATCCGCATCCGCATCCACATTTTTCGAAAATTTAACATCCGCATCCGCACTTTCGAAAATTCAACATCCGCATCCGCACTTTCGAAAATTCAAAATACGCATCCACATCCGCACTTCTCCAAAATTCAACATCCGCGTCCGCATATTAGAAATATGACATCCGATCCATCATATATATATATATATATATATATATATATATATATATATATATATATATATATATATATATATATATATATATATATATATATATATATATATATATATATATATATATATATATATATATATCAGAATTTTTTCATTTTCTATTCACATGATGTTAAAAATTACTACACTTATAGATATAAATATCGTTGGATAATTTCATTTTTAACATTACTCAGCTTATACAAGTTTCGATAGAAGTTGTAAATCGTGTTTGTACAGAACCTTTTTTTCAGTCTTTGGTTTTGTGTACTTAAGTGTCTTAAATTTATTGTTTCTTTACTTTTCTTGAAATTGCAGCCATTTTTATGAAAGGAAATTTAAACTGTTACCAAACTTGATCATTTTTTCTGTCTTTCCCAGCTATGGTGTTAGTCTCTCTCTCTCTCTCTCTCTCTCTCTCTCTCTCTCTCTCTCTCTCTCTCTCTCTCTCTCTCTCTCTCTCTCTCTCTCTCTCTCTCTCTCTCTCTCTCTCTCTCTCTCTCCTCTCTCTCTCTCTCTCTCTCTCTCTCCTCTCTCTCTCTCTCTCTCTCTCTCTCTCTCTCTCTCTCTCTCTCTCTCTCTCTCTCTCTCTCAGTAGAATCGCTTGAAATTTAAGAATACATAGGTATTTAAATATAGAGGTTCTCTCTTTTAAACAATAAAAACAAATGTTTTTTTATATCCTTATAATCATGGATCCCAGAGGAATTTTTTTATCCGTTCTTTGATAATATAATAGATGTACACGTGATTGGTGATTGTTTTAAAAAATACTTTTCAAATGTAAATTGCACAAATTCAGCATGTTTAGAACATTTGTTAGATGCATGCATTGATAGATAACCTTAAGGAAACAATAGTCATAAGACGTGTTTAAATTTACTGTAAGAAATTTTTCCAACAAATATAAATTTTCATGATAGTTATAAGATTTAAGGTTAATTTAGTAGAAAGATAGGTTGTTAATATTCCGATGTCACTTTTTGAGAGAGACAAAACCCTCTTCCACTAGGCAATAACACCGGTTCCAGTCTTGTCAACTATTTTTACATTATTTAGCTACTTCTCGGCCTCCTGTGGACATGTTATTTTTGGAATCCTTCTCATTATTAGCATTGAATATTTTGCTATTTCTTCTAAACTGACTTTTTGCTTTTTTTTTTTCTCGAAACCTTTTGTGCAAAGTTATATATATATATATATATATATATATATATATATATATATATATATATATATATATATATATATATATATATATATATATATATATATATATATATATATATATATATATATATATATATATATATATATATATATATATATATATAGTGGTAAGTGGGACACTTTTGGAGGGAAAAAGTGCATGATGGCCTTTGATTGTAATTGCAAATCTGGCTCGACCTGGCTCTTTTGAGGGTTCAGCCCCACCTATAGGGATATATTCTCTCTACCTCCCCCTCTTACCCCTACTTAGAAGTTGGTGGCGTAATTACAGCGGCCCACTTCAACTTTTTTTCTTGGCCCTTTTTTGGGAGTTAAGCCAGATCTCGGAGAGATATGTTCAACCCCATACACCTTTCCCTCCCTCCCCTCCCCTCCCCCTGATGGGGGTGGTGGCATAGCCCAGCACCTCATTTTTCTCACTCTTTCCTGACCTCATTTTGAGTATTACCCTTATTTACGCTTCTTCTCTGAGATTATTTTTGCGGAGTAGCCTCCAAGTTATGTGGTTTTTTGCTTGATACTATCCTCCTACCCCTCTCAAACTGATTTTTAAGCCTAATTGGGATTCCTCTAAACCATTCTCCATCAAACAGCTTTCCTCTGTTGCATCCTGGGAGGTTACCTTGACGTGCACTGAGGTACGTCACGCACCAGAGTTTCCATCTTTGAGTGCCGGGAGGCATAAAGCCTTCTCTTCTGAATACCAGGGGGCTTCAGGACCAGTTAGCTTACGTTCAACGGTGACGTCATTTCTCAATCTTCGTAGTGTTTTCTTCCACATCATTATTTAATCACGTTTTCATCTCCGCCATTCAGAATTTTGAACCACTTGGTGTTTATCTTCTATCTTGATCACGTGGTTTCTCCTGCCATCTATTGCCCAAAGCTTCAAATATTTATTCGACAATCAGATATGATACACCACAGATGCCAATACCATTTCAAATGTAAATAATCATTGAAAAAACAATAGCATTTCAAATTTGGCCGGAGAAGGATTAGAACGCTGATCCTCATGAATGGAAATCCATTACCTTATCACTAGGCTACGAGAACTTCTCTAATGTAAGAGTAAAATTATCCTTTTAGTTATGCATATCAATTTTGCAAATTTCTGAATTTTCATTTTACACAGAATATATTTATTCTATTTCAAACCACCTTGCATTCTTTACATTTGCATTTTATTTCACTATACATATATTATTATTCCAAATTATTTAATGTATTCTAAACCAACAAACCTTTTCTTCACAAAGCTATAACTAAAATAATTCGTTATTTTCTTTTCTACTCTTATTTTCTTAATTTTTTTTAAGGTAGTACGTTAAAGTACATGCATACATAAACATACAATACAAAAATAACCCCGTACATACATACGCTCAAAATATATAATATATATATATATAATATATATATATATATATATATATATATATATATATATATATATATATATATATATATATATATATATATTCACTCACAACACTCATATATTCTCAGATACATATATAATCATATACGCATACACTAAAACACACTTGAATTCATATATATGCTCTACAAAGGCATACACACATTCATAAGCGCAATCACATACACACACATCTATGAGTGCTTATTACAAACATTAGACACCAAAGATACTCTCATATAATTTCAAATCATTTTTTTGTTTTATTATTTTGATCTTTCAACAATTTAATCTTCTTTTTTATTTTTACTTTTAATTTTCAATTTAATTTTTATTTTTATTTAATTTCGTTTTTGTTTATTTTTTAAAAATCTTTTTAAATTTTCGTATTTCATTTTCAGTTTTAAAATTTTTTTTTTTCCTTTTTTATCTTGTAAGTTTTTAAATTTTTTAACATTTTAACCTTATTTTATGCAGTAAAGCATTAAATCATATAAAGCGTATATGGGCTCATTCATTCTCTTACACACACACACACACACACACACACACACACACACACACACACACACGCACAAACAAACACACACACAATCATAAACATATTTCCACTATTTTCCCATTATTTTTCTTTATCTTTAGATTCCTAACCTTTATTATTTTACTTAACAAACCTTTTTCCATTTTAAGATCACTATACCTTCTCTTTTGTATATCCTAAGTTTTTACTTTCACCTACCCAAACCTATCACGTTTATTAAACCCTACCCTTTTGCGTTTTAAGATTGCTATATCTTCTCTTTTGAACTTACCAACCTTTGAATTTTCACATATTCAATCCTTCATCCATTCATGAGCTCCCACCTTCTCCTTTTTAAGTTCCAGTACTTCACTTGTCGTTCATTTATAACTTACAATCATGCGTTATAAACACTTGCAAATTTATCTGAAACCATTTTTCTTTAATGAAGTGTCATTATATGACGTCATACCCTTAGCAGCTACTTTAGTATATAAAATTACAACAATTATAAACACATGACGGCATTAACTGAGTATGCTTTATACATGTGACGTTGATTTACTAAGTTAATATAATTACTCATTACCTCGTTTACTTACTAAATTATTGTATAAACAGCAACTCATCTGTAATCTTTATCTTCTCAATGTTGAATATTTTTTCTAACTTGATTTCATAACTGTATTTTTAGGTTTCTGTCTTTGTCGTTTTTCTTTTAATGAACTTGTTTCATAGCTGTAATATTTAGGTTTATTTAATTTATCTGCTTCGTAAGTGTAATTTAGGATTTATCTAGGTCTTTGTCGTTTTTCTTATGAATTAATTCCTACTTCGTATTGTAGGAAATATTTTTTTTAGGTCTTTTTCTTTTCCAGCTATTTTAAATTTTATGTTCAAATTTCAGTTTTCAATTTTGATTTATTTAGGTCTCATGAGTTTTGTTTTCAGTTTATGCTTAATTAAGGTTTTTAAGTTTAGTTTTATTTAGGTTCCATAAATTTTATGCTTCAGTTTGTTTTGTTTAGAATTTTAAATTTTTAAGTTTCAATACGAATATTTATTTTTATATTTAGTTTCATTAAGGTTTATGAATTTTAATTTGTAAATTTTAATGTTTTATTTTTTTTTTTTTTAGTTTCAGTTCGTTTTTATTTAGTTTTGTTTTTAAATATTTGATCATTCTTTAAAATTTAAGGGCATGATAGCACTGATTTACTAAAATACGTACACGTACACCTGGATATGCATGATCACATACACGTACACATGTAAGCACATACGCGACACATAACAATAAACATACACATATAAGCAAAAACTTATACGTTCATATAAAAGCACGCACATTTAATAATTACATATATTACACATAGCAAGAAACGCATTCACATACATACTTTCATAAATTAGTTTAAAATATTACCATTACACACACTGTTATACTTAACATATCAAAGTAAAATTCCTGTATATTACTTCTAGTAAGCCCAACACACTCTTTTGAAACCCTTAACTCCTCCTCTTTGCAATATATATGTCTCAAAAATCATTTCCCTAACAAAAACTAAAAGATTTTATTTACACTTTATTCATGCTCTCTTGCTACCTTCAAACATTCCTACAACACTTATCAAAGACATTGTATACGTTTCTACTTTGCGTCCCTCAGTATACCCCTTATATCTACAAACTTAACGTAACTTTTACCACTAAGGCTTGAAAAAAGCCATGCTAGTATCTGTCTAACTTACAAGTTATAGAAATTTGCATTCACCTCAAAAATATTTGACATATAATTTGAATCTCCATGGCTAATCTAACTTTATCGCTAAGGCACGAACAAAGTCATACCAGCTTATATCCAACATTCATATTACAGAACGTTATATTTATATTGAACTTACACTCATAGACATATAACTTAAATCTCTCTCTCTCTCTCTCTCTCTCTCTCTCTCTCTCTCTCTCTATATATATATATATATATATATATATATATATATATATTATATATATATATATATATATATATATATTCAATTTTCGCAGAGGTATGATGAAATACAGGCCTTCACCCATATAACATAAATAATTGAACCGTCACATACATTTTTCACTCTATACTCCATAACTTGTACTATAAAACTCAATATTCAATCTAACTTTTAACACTTAGAAATGATCAAAGACATGCCGACATCTCTCTAGCACACAATTTATAAAACTTTACATACACTTCATACCCTAATCCTTCCAACATATACTTTAATCTCCATATACTACCTGACTTTTAACACTTCGACATGACTAAACACATATCATCTCTCTAACTTACAATTTATAGGACATTACCTACATTTCTTTATATAAATCTTTTAACGTATATCTGAATTCGCAATAGTTCACTAAACTTTTCATCATTAAGGAATGATCAAATACATGCTGTCATCTCTTTAGCTTATATTTTATTGTACTTACAATGTTTTTCACCCTACGCCTCATCAGTATAAAACTTAAATCTCTGTATTTAACCTAACTTTATCACTCATACATTTCTTACCCCTAACTCTTATTCGTATATTATTTATGTCTATATTTAATTTAAATTTAACATTAATGCATGACCAAAGGCAAGCCGAAAACCCGTTAACACGTAATTTTCAGAAGTCTAATTGACATATACATATTTTATTATTTGAACATATTCTAACTATTTCCTAACGTTCATACATGATACGACACATGTTTAAAATGGTTTTTCATTGAAATGGTTGTTACTTTGTTATACACAGATCTTAAGGATGTGTAAGTGGATTATATACTTTAAGATAACTTATCATAATTACATAACTTCCTACATTACTTTTCGTAACATGTTAATTATATTTCTTCAAATGTTTAGAAATATTAATGAAATAACATCTTCCTCTTCTAATACGTATAACAAGAATTACTTTAACTCAATATGGTTTTCTTTCACTAATAACCTTGACCACTACCTAAATTCATACACTCACATAAATTGTTATTTATAGTGATGGGACGATACCCAAAAAAATTTCGATTTCAATTCCGATCCCGATTCCAGTAAAACTTCCGATTTCGATGCCGATTCTCTCACTGTTGTGAAAGAATAAGAATATACTTTTAAAAAAACCTGTAATATAATTCAGTTTTTATATTACAGACAATTCCATAAAATGAAGTTTACTGAAATACATAGGAACATACCTTAGTTCAAAAACTTTCCTTCTATTTAGTTACATTTTATAAAACTATAATTATCATTAATTTTAATATTATAAAGTACTATTGCAAATGAAAAAGGAAAAAAGTAATAAAACAGTAGAGAATAAAACATAATTTTATTGAAAGAATGTAAAAGAGTAATATCGCTTCTCCGGTGGAACAATGACGCAAGTGCAAAAAAAATATTTTTTTAAATAAATACGACAACAATACAAAAAAATTTTTATTTTATCCGGTGCAACAATGAAATAGTTGTAATGCCTTTTCTTGACAGCTAGAGAGCAGTTACGTCGTTGTTCAAATTACGCGTTTTCAATTACATGTTCAGAAGAACAACGACGTAACGGTCAGTTGTGTTTCAGTTTTTGAGTGTGACCCATCGCTCTTATTTCTAAAACGACGTAAGTGCTATTTCTTAACGGTTGTGACAAATTTTATGTTTGATCCAAGTGGGAGAACGACGTAAGTGACAATTGCGTCATTGTTTATCTGAAGTAAACCACAATTTTCCATCACTAGTCAGTGGAACAATGCTGTAAGTATATATTCCGTCATTGTTGACTTCAAATTTTCGTTATTTTTTGGATGTAACTGTTCTTTCTGTCATTATTCACACAATATTTTTTTTGGCGTTGTTCCCAATCCAAAATATTATGTCAACATCGTATGCTTTATTTTTTGCCAATAATATAGACAGCTACAAAATGGACCGAACAAATGGAAAGTTACGCCTTGCTATTCAAAGTGCTGAAGTTGCGATAAATACAGAAAAAATGGTAGAACCAAGTTTTCCACAATTGAATATGCATAGTAGGTACTTTCCTGTTTATTATTTAATGAAAAATGAAGAATTTTCTCAGAACTACCTATTTGGATTTATGTTGTACTTTCGTTGAGAGTAATAGTTAAACAATTTTCAGCTGATGTTTCCGGGATTTTGACTGATGAACAACCGCTGCAGACCAGGACATCATCTGGGAGGACTTACAATATTACCGAACAAATCTCCGCAACCAAGCTAAAACTGCGAAAAATTTCAAAGCCTATGTATTATAAAAAAATGATGATACACAAGATGAGGAAAATCTTTTGGGTGAAGGCAGTGACAACTATACTCCATCAGAAAGTGAAACATCTTCATTAATTAAAGATCCATACGATCTCCAAACAACTGTTTCGCCTTCGAAAAAAGAGAAAAAGAGGCTAAGAAACCCAGATCAATGGAAAAAAATAAAGCCAAATTTTTGAAAAACTCGAGGAAAAGCTATACTTCGAGAACGGGAAAAATTGTTTATGAATGGTCTATGGGACCACCTTTCTCTGATCGTTGCGTATTTAAGTGCTCACAGAAATTATACGTCGAATACAGAACTGAACTCTTCCATAAATACTGGAATTTGTCGTCATTGCTACGACATCGGGATTTTTTGCCTTCATGTGATGAACCCCTCCAACTTAAATATCATCGTATATCTACCTCAAAACAACCCAGAAGGCAGCACTGTGCATTTTACTTGTTAAATAACAACGGTCAGTCAGTGGAACATACAGTTTTCTATTTCAGGCATGAAAGACTGGGTCAGATAGATGCTGTTGAAATAAGTTCATGTGTTCTAATGTTCCTCGAAGAAGTTACCAATCCTCGTCCTGGAAGCGACATTGTATTCTACTCAGATAATTGTTGTGGCCAACAAGAAAACAGGTAAAAATTAATGTGTGATATTTTCTGTTAATTAAGGAGAGCGAATTTGTGTGTGCAAAACTTACATGATTAACACCTTCTAAATAGCAGAAAGAACGATTCGCAGTGTCATTCAATCAAGAGCTCCTGGTTCAGGCATTAAAAGACATCGTCGAAAACATGGAAAGCATCTCAAAATCGACCAGGACATATTGAAATCCGTAAAAGCACGCATGAACTCCATCACTCGCATGGAAAGCCACTATCAAAGAATTAACACAACAAATGTATTTATATATGGTTGATGTTTATTGCCGAAATGCATAGACACTATGGAAAAGAGCGAGGCAATATTGGTAAACCTGCAGCGAATTATGATTGTTATGCTCGTATATTCAATACGGAATTTAATATTGCATTTTTCTCCACTAAAAAGGATCAGTGCGATTTTTGTGAAGGATTCAACAATGCAACGGGAGATAAGGAAATAAAATTGGAGAAAGATCATCAATTGCACCAAGATTAAAAAACTTGAGCCGGGCAGAGAAGACTATACTGATAAGGAAAAGGCTAAAGAAATGGATCTAACATTGTCTTAGCAACCTAAGATTTATAAACAGTTCTGCCTGTACCTATGGGACAAAGTTCAGTCTTTTACTATAAATCAAGACTGATTTGATTTAATTTTACGTATATTGAAAAAGTGGCTGAATTCCTAAAAAATTACTTGATTAACTCATTTTTTGTTGCAAGTATCAGAATTAAACAATGGTCATACAGTTTTCTATTTCTGGCATGAAAGACTGGGCCAGAAAGATGCTGTTGAAATAGGTTCATATGTTTTAATTTTCATCGAAGAAGTTGCCAATGCTCGTCCTGGAAGCGACATTGTATTCTGCTAAGATAATTGTTGTAGCCAACAAGAGAACAGATAAAAATTAATGTGTGATATTTTCTTAGGCCTTATTGATACATACTTATATAATAATTTTTTCCAGATTTGTCCTTGCCATGTATTTATATGCAGCGGAGAAGATCCAAATAAATTCCATTACACATAAATTCCTTATACGAAGTCAAGCGCAAAGTGAAGGTGATACTATACACAGTATTTTCGAAAAACCTATGAAGAAAACAAAAAAATCAGGACCAATATTTACGTGCCCGATCAATTTGGTGACTATTATTAGGAATCTCAAAACTGGAAATCCTTTGGACGTAAAAGAAATAAGCTTCAACCGTTTTATCGACTTAAAATAATTGAGTAAAATAATAAAGGAGTATTGTCAGAAAAACACACAAGGTGGACAAATTACATTATCAGATATTAAGATGATAAGATTCATGAAGGGCAGTAAAGTTTACTTCTACAAGATTAGCTACAAACAGATGAACTGGGAAGAAGCTCACAGTAGAACAATTGGAACTAGACTTTCTGTAGTGAAAAATTTAGATATTATTATCACAAAACTCGCATACAAATCAAAAATCACTATAGCTCAAAATAAAATATAAAAAAAATTACTTTTTCAAAAGCTTAGATATTATTATCACAAAACTCGCATACAAATCAAAAATCCCTATAACTCACAATAAAAAAAAAAGATTTACATAGTTTACTGACATCTAACGTTATTCCAAAGTACTTCGAACCGTTTTTCAAAAGCTTGTTTTGATTTTTTGTTTGCAAATATGAATAATAAATATTTAGATTTCAAATCATTCGTTAAGTTTATTTTCCCAGAAATCTTAATTAATACTATTCATGAATATGAATGTCATAAATACTAATAATTTGCATTTTCTAGAGGAACAATGACACAATTGGAAAGTTCTTAAGTTTTATGGGCTGTAGAATTTTAGTTTTTTCTTAGAAACAAAAACATATAAGCTTATCAAAAACTAAAATAAATTTGCTATATAAAGATGCCCATTCATTATTCCTAGACTATTCCCTATTGTCTAAATAATTCCAACCAGGCAATTGAAATATTAAATTGCGATTTCTGAAGAACTGTGTAATCTTCACTTGCGTCAATGTTCTTCTGGAGAAGCGATATGCAGAGTGTTTCATGAGGGAATAGTGTATAATTATATATAATATAATATATATATTATATATAATTATATATATATATATATATATAATATATATATATAATATATATATTATTATATATATATATATATATATATATTATAATTATAAAATGTGTCCAAATTTCAATGGTCGTGGAGATACAGACGTTTTAGTTACAGGACTCGTATTATAAGTTACGTTGACATAAAAAAATTAAATTTTTCCCTCACATTAATTCCGTTGTGTACATAGATAATTCGCAATGTTCTTAAATTGTGAATTTTTCTATATGACATAAAATTATTTTAAATGTATTTATTAATAAAGCTGAAATAATTAGTCTTGTTACAATATTGATGTGACTTCCTAGCGATGTCACTAATCGTCGCATTATCAATGAAGTCACAACAATTGTATGAAACTTTTCGTTAAAACTTTTTGCGGTTTCCTTTTTTGAAACACTATTATGAGTTTATCGTAATCTTAAATGAATCTGAAAAATTAAAATTTTGCCTAACTTTTTTCATGATGTTGCTATTTTGCATGTGCTTTGTACGTAACTAATGTGTATCTTTCCGATTACAAGTATTGGCATACTTCATAGAGAAAAACTATTTAAATAATTCTGATGTATTTTGTTTCATTCACGGAGAGTACACTGAACGGAGAACTATTGCCGATTTAAAAAAAAGGCTTGTTTTGAATCAAAGTACAACTTGGGGACTCAGATAAGTCACAGGCACCTCATGTTGGGGGCAAAACATATAAGCGGAGTCTGCAGCAATAAACCAAATGGTTAAAAGATGTCCGAAATTTTCTCTTCCAGTGGTATAGAGACAGCAGAGAAGTCAGTGATGACCGTTACTTTTGTTTGGTGAATATAAATGGATCTGTAGACTAAACCAGAGTAAATGTACTACTCCTGACACTGACTCAGCTTGATGCACGCCAAATGGATTGTTGCACTTTCTGTTGATATTCTTGTCACATCATTAAGACATCTTTTAGAACTCCCTCAAGAATAGAACGAACCAATACTGACAAGGAAAGCGTTTGTGAGCAAAAAGACAGCGATTTCAAAGACTTACTTTCAGTTGCAAAAGGTTTCAGTCATCATAATTTGAACATCCTCGTAAGAAACTTCAGTCTTTCGAAGAAATCAAGTGAACTGTTAACTTCCAGGTGAAGAGAAAACAAATTTGCTGTTATCGGTAATTGAAATCATGTTATATCTCAAATGAGAAAAAGATTTACGATCACTCTTCAAGAGAAAATGATTTTGTTTCCTTCAACAATCCACTAAGTGAATGGCTGTTATTTATATATAGCTCGAAATGGACCCTTACATAATGGTAACAGATTCAGATTTTTTCAACTGGTCATTCAGTCGATCTGATCGAGAGCACAGAATAGCTGCCCAAGTCTAGTCCTGGGAAAGATATACCAAGAACACCAACGAGTGACTTGTGTGGAGATCTTGAAGATGGTAATTATCTCGGTCTAGCAGAGCTGATAAACCAAGCATCCATCGTGTTTTTTATGTCTCAAGAAAAATAGATCAAAATACGAATTCGGATTAACGGATAAAATATCATATGCCACCAGTACAAATCAAACAAGGTAAGATGAAACATCTCTAAAAACTTTCAGCAGCGATGAAACAGGCTTTGGGCATATGTATAAAAATTTCCTGCACTGATTTGATAAGAGTTGAAAGCAAATATTTTCTTTGGGTGGCTACGAAGGGAAAATTACGATGATCTCGATGAGATTATAATCTTTCATTTTGCAAATAATGATGTGAAATAAGCATCAAATTGAATTTCTCCACAGCCATTCGAGTCGTTTTCCAGATAACGAACTAGAAAGACAACGTTTCAGTTCAAAGGACTTAAGTTCTCATCTTCTTCAGGTCTAAATGAGGGCTCAGTGCCTTGAGTCGAAGCATCGTTTTTCTGGTAAGTTTTTGTTGATTAAGTTTCATATAAAAATTCTTTAAACGCACACAAGCACTCACTCATACACATTCTTTATATATATATATATATATATATATATATATATATATATATATATATATATATATATATATATATAATATAATAATATAAATATTATAATAAATTTTTAATTTATTTTTTTTAAATTTGAAAAACTTTTCACTTTGATTTCAAATATTTTTTCCTTTGTAAAATTAATTGAATAAACATTATGACACAAGCAAAAGCTTCTCAAATAATATTATATATATATATATATATATATATATATATATAATATATATATATATATATATATTATATATAATTATATATATATATATATATATATATATATATATATTTATATATATAATATATATAGTATATAATAATATATATATATACCATCACCACCGTCCAAACCGGTAGGCTGGCGCCTGTCGTTTGATCCTCCTCCAAAATCTCTGATTCTGTCTTGTCTGAGTCGTAGCATTGGTTTCTTGAGCGGTGTGTCTTTTTAAGTAGCCGGCTTGCTAGGCCTGTCGCCACAACCTCCAAATAATGCTGGAGGCACATGGGAAGGGACAAACAGCTGATAAGTCTTCCCAACCTTATCAACTTATTGAAAAGTTTAGTTGTAAGACTTTATGATTCTGATGTCATATTGAGTCACGTTCAAAATAATCAATATTTAAGTTGAAATTTGCAAATATTTAATTTTCTTTGTATTAATTCTAAAACAGTACATCTTATTTTACTTTTGTTGCTTCACATGAATTTATTTTTTTTCCTTATTTAAATTAAATTTTACTCTTTATCTTAATGCCAAAAAAAAAAAAAAAACATTATATTAAAATTTTTACTTTTATTATTCACAATTCATCCTGTCTTGAATATTGATGCTTTTCTTCTCATTCATAAAATTCTTCTCTAAATCACGTTTTTTACTGAGAGTTTAATTTTTACTCTTCAGATTATCATCTTTCTTCTCTTTCTTGGTGTTTTCCTTCCAAAATCTTACTGTTTCTTCTGTTTTTAACACGTCTTACTCCAATGACATCTGAAACCGATTAATATATATATAATATATATATATATATATATATATATATATATATATATTATATATTATTATATATATATTATATATATATAATATATATATATATATATATATATATTATATATTATATATATATATAATATTAAATCTATTGGGCAAAGGCCAGAGCCTACCAAATTTCCCCTATAGCAAAGAGTAAATCGGGAACACGGTCATATATTAATTAACACGTTGAATGCCGGAAAATGGGCAAGCCCCATTTTTGAAATTTTTTTTATTTCTTGACCCGATTGAGCTGAAATTTTCAGTATAGATACTTTTTTTCCCGACGAATTAGTCCAATTTTCTAACGTTTTTACGAGTATAACCGTTTAGAAGTTATTATGGTAAAAGTTGAAAAAAATTTAAATAGCGGGGTCAAACCACTGGTCCCACATGAGCTGAAATTTTAGCTGAAGCAATCTTAGCCCCAAAATATAGATTTGTATGAAGATTTTTTGATATCACGTCTAGAAAAAACGTTATAGGCATCCAAATTTTTTTTTAAAAAAACCATACCCCTCCGGAGAAAAAAATTATTTAAAAAAAAAATGCCTGCACCATTTTTTTTTATTTTTAGATTTTGTTTAGAAGAGGGATAGTTCTATAACTTACGTTTAAAACATTATAAATAATTTTTGTTTGAAGAAAGATATAGTGTCTCAAACTTTTAAAATTTTTGAAAATTTGCACAAAAATTGGACCTTATTTGAAGAGCTATATCTCGAAGAAAACAAACTAGATCGAATAATATATAGAGAAATATTGTAGCCCCATCATTTATCTATAACACTTCCAAAAATGAGAAATGTAGTTATTGTAGTTTTTTTTTTTTTAAATATTTTTTTAAAAAAAGTTTTTTTTTTTTTATTTTTTTTTTAAATTTTTGACTTTCGACAGTGGGTCAGTTTTGAGCTAATAACAATTTTTCTTTACTTCTGACAGCAAAAGTTTTTTAGAAGATGTTTTAGCCAATAGACTTAGGAACAAACACTCCAAATTTCAGACCGAAAATATTTTTTATGTGGCCTCACCGTAGATTGAACATACTAAAATTTCCGAAATAACTTCTAAACTTTAACTCCCTCGCAAAAACGTTAGGAATGGAGTTTTTTCGTCGGGAAAAAAGCTATCTATATTGAAAATTTCGGAGAACGCACGGTCTCTTGGCACTCAGATTAAAGGTCGATATGTCCCAATACAGGGCGTTTGTAGGTGTGTAAGTCATAGGAAGTTTTGAAAACAGATGAAGGGAGTGTATTCCAGATTTTACCAGTAGAGTATATGTAAAATTCAGCATAGCGGTTAAGTCTGGTGTCAGAGAGTTGGATAGAGAAAGGATGGCACATGTAGAAAGACGTGTCGCACGAGCTCTTTTCAAAAGAGGAGGTATTGGACGAAAGAGTTCAGAAGAGCGGTGTCCATTGTAATAGTGATAAAATAGAGAGACTGAAGCAACAATTCGACGGGCAGAAGGAGACTGGAGAGAATTAGTGAGAGTAAGAGAGTTGATAAGACAAAAAGCCCTAGACTCCGCCTTTTCAAGGAGAGATGTGTGAGTGGAACAACCCCAGATATGTGAGACTTACTCCATTCAGGGGCGAACAATACCCCTATAAAGAGCAAGCAACTGGGGTGGCGTCAAGAATTTCTGAAGGTGCCTCAGAGCACCCAACCTCTTAGTAGGTTATTTAGAAAGAGAAGTAATGTGATCTTTCCAAAAAAGATCACGAGAAAAAGAAACTCCAAGAATATTAAGGAGATAGGAAGGTTTGATTTGTGTATTACCGAAGAAGATATCATAGTTGGGTGGAAGATTGTGTAGAGTAGAGAGATGGAGGAATTGAGTTTTGGTGGCATTGAAAACGACCATGTTTTCTCTGCCAAAATTTTAAATGCGATACAGAACAGAGGTTAGTTACTCCAAAGCTATCCTCCTTGTGTCTATTAACTGCTGTTGGGAGGGGTGCCTTTCAAATTGAAAAGAGTAATGAACGATGGAGCCATCGGCATAGGAGTGGATAGGAGATGAGGTAACAGAAAGAGGGTCATTAATGAAAATCAGAAAAAGTTGTTGAGGATTGGACAGATCCTTGAAGAACACCACTATTAATTGATTTAAAGGAAGAACGGTGACCATCTACAACAGCTGCTATAAAACGACCAGAAAGGGAAATCAGAGAGAAAGCCAGAAAGAGAAGGATAGATTCAGAAACAGGAAAGTTTGGAAATCAAAGCTTTGTGCCAGACTCTATCGAAGGGTTTCGATATGTCCAGCGATATATATATATATATATATATATATATATATATATATATATATATATATATATATATATATATATATATATATATATATTTATATATATTGCTTTAAAATACTCGTATGTTAAAATGTAACTGGAAAACTTTTACTTAAATGTATTAAATTATTTGTCAACATGTGTACTTGCAAAGTTTTTGCATAAGTCTCACAAGAAACTAATAAAAGACGCATCGAATCATTGTAAAGTCAATTACATTCAGGACTCTGAAGACTGAAGAGATTATATAAGCAGAAGAAAACTCAAAAGAGTTCAGAAAACTGAAAGCGGAGAAGAAGAACGACCAAGCAACGGCAGAAACCGAAGAAATTTCACAAGAATTCAAAAGCGTAGAAGATCGACCAAGCACGCACGAAAAGACGGAGCTCATTTTTCAATAGTTTCAGTCGACTCAACATCTCTCCACAGTCCGTGGCAACCAAAAGCAAGGCCAAGATGCGGGAAAAGTTTGAAATTAAAAATTGAATTTTTGGAATAATAAATAAATATAAAAGAAATCTTTTATTTTCTAAAGAGATATTCAAAAGACGGCTTTGGTTTCTGTTGGTAAGAGATACGAGAACTTTGTGTTCTCTGCTTACAAAATAATAACGAGAACTGTGTTTTCTTCTTTTATAAAGAGATAATTTAAAGGTACAGTTAAGGTGCCTCCTGAAGAGATAATTAACATTTTAAAAATTCAACATATAGGATATCAGATCCTATATCTGATGATCTTTTTGGCAAAAACACCAACAAGAGCTTTCAAGATACCCACCAGAGCTTCCTGAAGCATTAAGTGCCTGTACGAAGCTCACCAGAGAGCAAACAATCTTCAGCAATACCTTCAAGTTTCTTCCCAATTTCACAAGATGTCTAATGAAGAGGATCAGGACAACATTGCATTGGCACAGGCAAGAATTAAAGTTCATGTATTTTTAGAGGCATCATCCATTCTTGGTTTTGTTTTGTAGAAGCTCAGTTCTTTTTGGCCAAAATGACTTCTAAACAAACCCGCTTCTATCATACTCTTTCTAATCTCCTCCCTGAGGTTGTTGCCAGCATTTCAACCGAAGAACTTGATTCTAAAAATTATTCTGCACTTAAAGATTCCATCATTTCCCTTTATGAGCACAGTAAGACGGAAACGTCACTTTCAATGGAACAGTTGGGCAGGCTTGCTAATGGTCTTGTTCCACTTTCGGTGCCTTCGCCACAGCCAGGAGTAAGCTGCGCTCCAGTAATCGCCGCTCCTGCAAGAAATAGTCAGAGATTCCCTGAATCATCCTTTGCTATTCCAATTGGTCTAAAACCTATTTATAGCAACCAGAAACCCAATATTTGCTGTGCTCACATATATTTCGCCTTTCAAGCTTGCACCTGAAAACCTTGGATTGCAAATGCAGCCTTCTTCTAGATCTCTCTCCTACCCTTCTCGTGCGTCTTCTCCGACACCCTCTTCAGAAAACGCATAGAACGAGATCCAATAAGCGCCAGCTTAGACTCGCATTTCAAAACTTCTGTTTCTATTTTTGGCGCGACCATAGACTTTATGGTCGACATAGGTGCAAGCGTCTCCAAGGTACCTATATCTTTAGCAAGCAATTTTTTTTCTATCTCCAATTGCAGTCTCATGTACTGCAGCAAATGGTAATCTAATTCAACACCATGTCGAACTTACCACATTCTTTACATTGCCGTCATTCGTGAATTTCGTTGGAACTTTCTTGTTGCAGAAGTCTCAACAGCTTTGATCAGCATAGAATTTTTACATCATTATAATTGCTTTTAGATTGTAGTCTGAAACTTATTTTGTATTCTGCTACGAATCTTAGTGCTCCTATTCCAATCCTAAATAATTCAGTTCCATCTTTAAATTTCAATACATTTGTTCAACATCCTGTTGCAACTCAGCTTTCAATTCTATAACTATAGCTTCTAATTATATAACAAATTTTAATTTGATATATATAAAAAGAAATGAATAGTTAAGTCAATTCCATCAAATTCACCTATGATATTCTCAAAACCTCCTTATCAAAATGTCCTGAAATCAACTACTGCACGCTTTTTCCGATCATCCCAATTACATAAAACAAAACATCATTTTCAATACCTTTTTCCGGTCTCTAAGATTTACCGATCCCGTTTTTTTGGATGAAGAAATCACTTTTATATATCACCAGTTTCTCTCCCTGGGATATGCACATCATTTCATCTCTAAGCAACACCATAAGGTTTATCACATTTTTATAATAACAATAATTCAGAACTTGGCTCCAAACTTTCTAATAAACTTATATTACCTTTTTCAGAATCCATTGCATTTTTGCGGCTTTCTTCGAACTCTTTATATAATATTCATATTGTTTTTACCTTTCCCGAAGAGTTGGCTTGTTCCTTAATTTCGAATTCCACCTCTCATATAGAAAAATCTGGGGGGGGGGTTTACAAAGTTCCCTGCGACACTTGTCAAAGGGGCTTACTACGGAGAAACTATAAAACCTCCCAATACGCTCATTGAACAACATAAGGCTGACATCACGAGATATAACCATAGTAATGCAATATTCATTCATATCACTCAACTACATGTAATAAATTGGAATAACACTAAATTTATTTTTCCTTCCAATTCAAAACACCTCAGTCGGCTTGTGGAGTCTTTCTTTATAAAATATACTAAAAACTTTAATATTTCTACAGGTTTCTTTGAAATTGATAACATAGTTGGAAATTTTTTGAAATCCATTTTCAAAAAATATCTTCTTACTCCAGCCAACCTTTGTTAGTTTGTTTTTATTATATTTTGATAACCAGCCTGTTATCGTACTTCCCATGTGTTAAATAGTCTCCACTCTCCATTCTCCTATTTCTTCTCATTAGTGTCTCCGATGAGGGAACGATAGTTTCAGTTCCGAAACGTCAGACCTTTTTCATTTTTAATCTCCGCCTTTGTTATTTCTTTTTTTATTCTTCATTGTTATCTCGTTTTAGTGTTTTACTTTTTACTGTTTTAATTAGTAGTATATTTATAAAATATATAATATATATATATATATATATATATATATATATATAGTATTTACTTTAGATTTCCCTCTTCTTTTTACCTTCTTTTTCCTTTCGCGTTTCTATTTAAGCTAATCTTGAAGAATTTTAATTTGAAAGTTAATAATCGCGGTATAATTAACCCCTTCAAACTTGAGAAAGTCTAAGCGAAGTCAATTTCCAAATAAATTTATTCATAACTAACGAATGTTTAGAAATTAAAAAAGCAAAAGTCGTTTAAACTATTGTCGCTCTTTTGGATTTTCTTCATCGTAAAAAAAGTCCTTCTTGAGTTCTTCAATGTTTATAGAGTGGCTGCATATTTAGTAGTTTTATTTATTATATTAAAAGAAATTTAGATATCTGTTTTTATTATTTAAACTTTTTCACTTATATGCAAGAGCAAACACGCACACGCAAACGAAGTATATATATATATATATATATATATATATATATATATATATATATATATATATATATATATATATATATATATATATATATATATATATATATATATATATATATATATATATATATATATATATATATATATATATATATATATATATATATATATATATATATATATATATATATATATATATATATATATATATATATATATATATATATATATATATATATATATATATATATATATATATATATATATATATATATATATATATATAATAATATAATAATAATAATAATAATAATATTTATTGCCATTATCAAAATAATACAAATGTACAAATAAATCAATAACATTATGAAATATATAAAGATCAAAGTAATGTTTTTTTTTCAATTTGGCAAGCCCTTATTAGGTGAATAGGAAATCACCCATTAGGCATAGATATATAAATCATAATTAATGAGCAAGTAACAAAAATCGAGGCAAAAGTCATCTTCATTTACGACATATAAAATCAATAGGAAACTATATAATAAGCCCTCAGATCATACTTAAACTTTTCAATTGATGCAACGTTACGTACTTTTAAGGGCAATTTATTCCCAAAATTCAATAATAAATGCCTCAGTATTCAATATAAATTACTCCAGATATGATCAATTAAACTTAAGTAATCAACATTGGCCGGTGATACATAAGTTTGCACTGTGATTAAAATTGGCAACAAGATCTTACCAGAATATTAAAAAATTCGGCGGAATCAATAATTAGGTTACAAAAATAATTTATATTAACGTCTCCCATCAGTATACACCTGAGACAGCCGACGAATATCATTGAAAGCATTTAAAAGAAAATTATTAAGCTCAGCAACAGACCATTAGCGCGGCCTACAAATTCCACCAGTATAACTTTCCCTAAACCTCTTAAATTAAAGCGTATAAATAGCGATTCATGAGAATCACATATACCTGAAAAATTATCTATTACTTCAACAGCAATATCATTTCGAACATACATCAAAACTCCACCACCTCTACTATTCCTAATTTCAGTTATTAACATAATAATTACATTTAAATTATAATATTCTAACATTGAAATAAAGTTTACAAAATTTTCCACTAAACTCCTATCATTAAGATTTAATACCGAAAACGAGCCATTTAAAAGTTTTTAGCTTAGTTAACTCGTTAACGTTCTTTATTACAAGACACTGCTCGTTAAAAATAAATTATCCAGTTCACTCATTAGGACACAAATATAGTATGCTACAAACAAGTCCAAATAACTAATAACTAAATCACAGAGAAAAGGTACGCGGCAGTCAAGTTTAAACAATTTTATACTCGTTAACATCAGTCATATTAGAGACAAGTTTCTTGGGTCCATCCTTAGTTAGTTTTACATAAACTTTACCCTTAAAACTAAATACAGAGTGAATATTACTATGGGTCTTTTTTATTAAGCGCAATTCTTTAGCTATCAAAGCATTTTTCTGTGTCAAATATTCATTCAAATATAAATGCGGAGGATTTACATATCTAAAAGTTTTAAAGTTTCGGGATGAAAGTCACGTCGCTAAAATGCACTAGCAATACCCTTTTAGACTTGCCAAATCGTTCAACTTTAAAACTATAGTGATCATCAATTCCAAGGGTCGAAGATATCAAATTCCTTACAAAGTCTGCATCATTCATTGCGGAATCTTCAAGACTACCTCCACTTAACAAAATTTGATCATTACGTGATCGACGCTCCAAGTTTTCCAGTCTTGTTTCGAGTTCAACCAATTTTTTTATCTTTGTCGTTAATTTTTCCTTTAAGCATTCTTATATCATTTTCATTTTTGACACATTTAGCATTACTGATTTTTAATTGTGAGCTAATTTCATCAAGTTTTTTTCTGAACAGAATTCATATGTTTTATCAGCTCTTCAAAAAATGTTGAATCAAGTGCAGGTTGCGATCCGCCAGCAGATGATCCTGTTTTCTTCGATCTTAAATTTACATTTTTGTTAGGTTTGCAACTGACAAGAAGAGTTGTCAAATCTTTAATCCTCTTGTCATCATGGTCAACATCGAGAGTTTCAATATCAGTAAAGTCACTATCACCATAGTATAAGTATTACTTAGTACAATTAACATATAGGAAATTTATCTGCTTATTTGCATGACCTTGAAATGTTTTGTAGTCTTAGCTCCGCCTATTTTCAAACAAAAGTATTAAAAGCTACTTTGCTACATATGACGTATAAGTGACGTCATAAAACCTGGTGCCTATTTATATATATATATATATATATATATATATATATATATATATATATATATATATATATATATATATATATATATATATATATATATATATATATAATAATATAATAATAATGCTAATAAATTATAATGGTTTTATTTTTTATTATACCAAAAAATCAAGATGATTTATTAATTAAAAGCCAATAAAAATATAAAATTGTATTATATATATATATATATATATATATATATATATATATATATATATATATATATATATATATATATATATATATATATATATATATATAATATATATATATATATATATATATATATATATATATATATATATATATATATATATATATATATATATATATATATATATATATCGATAATGGGAAATACAAAACATAATCTGGTACAAAGTTTTTAAATTTGGAAATTTGGCAACGCTTTTCTTAACATTTTTGTTTTTGTTTAAATTTCAAAGAAACCTGATTTATGATTGGTCATGAAAACAAAAACTATCTGTTATTGGAGTCGGGCAATCTAATGACGTAAAAAAATAATTAATATTTGATTTCAATAATAAGCATTAAGCATTTTACATATTATTTCTACAAAAAAGATTTAATTAGATTTTAAATGATTAAAAGAAATACAATTTGCTTCTTGAGGGTGTTTATTAAAAAAAAAAAAAAATAGGCATACACAAAAAGTGCATCACTCTCAATCAGAAAATTATAACATTTATTAATCCTACTAAGTAATACTTATACTATGCTATCACTATTTCTACCTGACATTATAACACTTGCAATAAAACAGTTTCAAATAGGGTAGCAGTTTAGACTCAGGAGCGTTACAAAACACGTCCTCACTCAACGAAGTGATATATATATATATATATATATATATATATATATATATATATATATATATATATATATATATATATATATATATATATATATATATATATATATATATATATATATATAATATATATATATATATATATATATATATATATATATATATATATATATATATATATATATAATATATATATATATATATATATATATATATATATATATATATATATAATAATATATATATATATATTATATATATATATATATATATATATATATATATATATATATATATATATATATATATATATATATATATATATATATATATATATATATAGGGGAGGATGTAGCGCCATCCGAAGCGATGCAAGTACCCCCCACTGGGCTTAACCCACGGGGTGATAGGATGGGCTAGACCATTCCGTTTCACCCCGTTGCCCTTTGGTTCGTTCCTTTTCGCGTTTCATCTTCTCAGAGGGTCTCTAGTGTACCCCTGACTCACTCTTGGTGCCATGCTCCAACAACTTTCCTACTTCTTCACATGTGTCCTACAAATTTACAAACGCTTACACTTACATTACCTATTAAATTAACCAAAATGGCGAAACATAAATCTGCCTCGGAGAATCCAAGAGGGGCGGATTCCAAACATAGCCCCTCATCCACTCCTTCCCCCATCACCACTTGGGAGTTGGTGGCCTCCGGTGATGGGTTGGCGCCACCAAGACCTCTATGCCGACTTGCCCTGGTGCACGGTCTTCGTTTTTCATTAATTTCTGCAACATTCGCAGTCTTTTTTCTAATCTCCACTTTGTCGAACACCACCTCTCTTCTTCTAGACCTCATCTCTTGTTCTTAACTGAAACTCAGGTGTCTGAGTGCTCTGACAGCAAACCCTACTCTGTTTCCTCCTACTGTCTCTATCCTCAATTTTCAGCCAAAGGCGGATGTTGCGCGTATGTGTGCAATGATGTTGTCCGTTCTCGTGTCTCTAATTTGGAGTCTTCTGAATTCTCTACTTTATGGCTTAAACTTTCTTGCAACTCTACAACTAAATTCATTTGTTCTGTCTATTCATCTCCTAACTCTACAGACTATCCAAAATTCTTCGATTATCTTAACTCCAAAATAGAGCACATTCTTTCTTCTTCTCCTTTCTCCGAAATCATCATTTTAGGTGATTTCAATGTTCACCACCGCTAATGGCTTTCATCTAGTTCTCAAGATCCAGCTGGTGAACCTGCCTACCAATTTTCTATCCAGAACAAGCTTGTGCAAGTTGGTGCATTTTCCTACCGGTGTCCCTGATCGCTTTGGTGATGAACCCAGCATACTTTAGATTTTCCTAGGTTCTTATCATTATCCTTTTACTGTTAAACTCTTTCCTCCTCTGGGTTCATCCGATCATCTTCTTATCTCCATATCTTGTCCTGTCTCTTCTAGTCTTCCGCAAGAACGACCCACGCCTTCGGCGAGGAGACGTTTCTGGCATTTCGATGCCACTAAATGGTCTGACTTGCGGTCGTACTTCTCTGATTTTCCATGGAATGACTACTGTTTCCGTGGTAGGGGTCCCTCAGAATGTGCAGAGTGCATAACTGAGGTGATTCTCTCTGGCATGGAGGCGTACATTTCATATTCTTTCCCTTCCACTAAACCTAATAAACCTTGGTTTAACTCTGCTTGTTCTCGTGCTATCCGCCGCAGGGATGCTGCCTTCAGGGATTACCGTCGTCTTCAAACTAAAAAAACTCACGCAACTTATATTTCATCCCGAATCGGGAAAAATCTATTCTTCGAGATACCAAAAAGTCTTTTCTCCGTTGCAAATGCAATAATCTTTCCTGGCTCCTCTTCCTCTCGCCCTTTCTGGGATTTTGCAAAAAATGTCAACTCTAACTTTGCTTCTTCCTCTTTCCCTCCTCTAGTATCTTCTGACGGTTCAACTGCCGTTTTGCCTTCCTCTAAAGCTGAACTCTTTGCTCAAACTTTTGCCTTAAATTCAACCTTAGACGATTCCGGAGCTGTTCCTACTCCTTCAACCCCCTCCAACTCATTTATGCCTAAAATTGTAATTTCTTCTTAAAGATGTCATTTCTGCTCTCTCTGAGCTTAACACTAAGAAGGCGTACGGTCCTGATGGTAGTATCCCTCCTGTGGTTCTCAAAACTTGCGCTTCCGAGCTTGCACCCTGCTTTGGTAAACTATTTCGTCACTGTCTTTCTGCTTCAACCTTCCCTACTTGCTGGAAACGTGCGCTCATTCAGCCTGTGCCGAAGAAGGGGGACCCCTCTCAACCCTCTAACAACCGTCCAATTTCTTTAACCTCCGTTCTTTCTAAAGTTTTCGAATTCTATCCTTAACAGGAAGATTTGGAAACATCTCAATTCTTCTAATCTTATCTCTGATCGCCAGTATGGCTTTCGTAAGAAAAGCTCTACTGGTGATCTTCTTTCCCTTCTCTCTGACTCTTGGTCCTCCGCTTTCGGCATTTCGGTGAATCTTTTGCTGTGGCGCTAGACATATCGAAGGCTTTCGATAGAGTCTGGCACAAAGATTTGATTTCCAAACTTCCCTCTTTCGGAATCTATCCTTCTCTCTGTGATCTTCTCTCTGATTTCCTTTCTGGTCGTTCTATAGCAGCTGTTGTAGACGGCCACCGTTCATCCTATAAATCTATAAATAGTGGTGTTCCTCAAGGATCTGTCCTATCCCCAACACTTTTTCTGCTTTTCATTAATGACCTTCTCTCTATTACTTCATCTCCTATCCACTCCTATGCTGATGACTCCACCCTTCATTACTCTTTTCATTTTGAAACGCCAACAGTTAATAGAGGCAAGGAGGGTGGCCTTGGAGCAACTAACCTCTGATCTATCTCTCATTTCAAATTGGAGCAGAGAAAATATGGTTGTTTTCAATGCCTCAAAAACTCAATTCCTCCATCTCTCTACTCGACACAATCTTCCACACAACTACGATATCTTCTTCGAAAACACGCAACTGAAACCTTCATCTCTCCTTAATATTCTAGGTGTTTCTTTTTCTCTTGATCTTTCTTGGAAAGATCACATTACCTCTCTTTCTAAACAAGCTTCTAAGAGGTTAGGTGTTTTGAGGCGCCTTCAGTATTTCTTCACACCACCCCAGTTGCTTGCTCTGTATAGGGGTGTTGTTCGCCATTGTATGGAGTATGCGTCACACATCTGGGGTGGTTCCACTCATACAGCTCTCCTGGAAAAGGTGAGTCTAGAGCTTTTCGCCTTATCAACTTCTCCTGCTCTCACTAATTCTCTCCAATCTCTTTCTGCCCGTCGAATTGTTGCGTCACTCTCTCTCTCTTTACTATCGCTATTACAATGGACACTGCTCTTCTGAACTCTCTCGTCGCATACCTCCTCCACTGAGAAGAGTTCGTGCGACTCATCTTTCTACACAGTCTCATCCTTTCTCTGTCCAACTCTCTGACCCCAGACTTAACCGCTATGCTCAATCTTACATGTACTCTACTAGTAAAGTCTGGAACACACTTCCTTCATCTATTTTCCCAACTTCCTATGACTATGACTTCAAACGCCGTGTATCAGGTCATGTCGGCCTTTAATTAGACCATGTTCTCGACTTTCCCCCAAACTCTGGTGGAATATTGGTAGGCCTCTGGCGTTTGCCCACCAGAGGTGATATATATATATATATATATATATATATATATATATATATATATATATATATATATATATATATATATATATATATATATATATATATATATATATATATATATATATATATATATATATATATATATATATATATATATATATATATAATATATATATATATATATATATTATATATATATATATATATAAATAAATATATATATATATAATATATATATATATATATATATATATATATATATATATATATATATATATATATATATATATATATATATATATATATATATATATATATATATATATATATATATAAAATGGAGTACAGTTCACACATTTGGGGAAAATTCGGTTCCTCCACTTCTCTAGATAGGGTAGAGTCTAAAGCTAAAATCTAAAAGAATAATAAACTGTCCCTACTTTTAAACTTTCTTGACTCTCTTTCTCTGCGGCTTGATGTTGGCTCAATATCTCTTTTCTAAAGATACTACAATGACAGGTGCTCTAGGGAATTGGCCTTTCGCATTCCTCCACCATTCCGTCGCTCTCGTTGCACAAGGGGTGCCCTGCTTTAGCACAAACTTTGTGTGGATGCCGCAGACCCCAGGCTAGCCCGTTGTGGTGTCTCCTTATTTCGAGCCACCCTTGCTTTGTGAAACTCTCTACCATCTCTATTTTTTCTCTTGTATTTAATCTTTCTCTCTTAAAGACTTTCGTTTCTGCGCACCTAAGGAATGTGGGCTAGTTTCGGTTCTTTGTGGCTTTTCTTCCTTTTCATTATTTGTATTTGTCCCCTCCTTGAAAAGGACTCTGCCCGTGAATGGTGAAGAATTGTATATATATATATATATATATATATATATATATATATATATATATATATATATATATATATATATATATATATATATATATATATATATATATATATATATATATATATATATATATATATATTAGTTTGGTCCTTAATTTTTATCTTTCCGCCAATTGCTACTCCCAACCCCTATTTTTATTCGACTAGATAGAAAACTTCTCTATGCAAAATTTCGACACCATTCGACTACATTAAAAGAACCCCAAGGGCCCAAAGTTTCATATTTCTCATTAATTAACATGTTTTATTTTACACCTTTATTACATTACAAAACCATTTTATGGCAGGTTAATGATACTGAGAAATCGAAATATAAATTAATTACTTACAAATATTGCTCAAATGATTATTTATTGAAACATAGATTATGAAAGATATTTGGATTTCACTTCTTCAGAAGAGTAGTTTTAGTAGATTTTGGATACTGTTTTCTGTATTCACTAACAATCTGAACTATGTATTGTTTCTCTGTTTCGTACTTTCCTAAAATGTTTTGATATTCTTCAGTTATCTTCACTCCTCCCTCAGCTAGACGGTTAATCCCTACAATGCATTTCAATATTTTCATCCCCCGTTGAAAGTTCACATCCTCTTTCCAAGTAGACGGGTTGTTGTTAAGAAAATTTGTATGAATTTTAAATATTTAAAACATTGCTTTGGAATCAGCTATAATAAAGTTTGAAATATCTTTGGCCTTTAAACCATTGAGGTCTTTATTTTTGACAATGTATCTTTTAATTCGGTTGTCATAATTGCTGTCGTCTATTGTCTTCAATTTAGTAGCCATTTTTTGATTCAGGTCTAGTGGAACTTCATAAAAAATTGCGAATGATGCAATTTCTGGTTCATAGAATCATAAATGGTTTGCGAATTTCTTCACGGCAGCATTGCTAATATATGCAACAAAATCTTTATACTCGATTATGTTCAGCAGAAAATTGAAATCGAGATATGGAGATTTAACCGCCAATGGTGCCAGAAACCATCATCGTAAATAAAGTCTGATAAGAAAGACGCATTCTTTTGATTGAATTTTTTCGTGTGTGTTTATGTTGAATTAATCCTGGAATAAATATATTTAAAGTCTCAAATAGCCATTGCCATTAACCGAGCGTAGATCACACTGCCTGGAATGCAAAATGAGACCCCACATCCGGGGCTAACGCCAAAATTCTAATAATTTCCCATAACCATCTTTTCATTGCTGTTTCAGGCGTAACTGATCTCCAAGAAATTCCATCATATTACCATGGACATCTTTGGTGACAACGTCTACCCCATTACGGTATTTTGTACTGTCTAAGGTCGACCAACTTTCTTTAAATCTTTTAAGTATATTTACATCTGGTCGAGATGTTGCTCACATTAGTATTAAAAAAACTTTTTAAGACTATCTCGAAGATGCAATGTCTACTCAGAAGATGAGTAAATCACGTTCAAACATTTTTTCAATGTTTGTACAATCACCATTTATTCTTCCGGTGTTGCTTTCGGTTGTATTGAAAAACAATGTCTCCTTTATTCTATGCCTCAATTTTGCACTTCTCTTAAAACGGCTATAGCTTGATCTTTTTCCTGTAGCTGCAGGAATTTCAGGTATACATAATAATTGCTGAAACGTTGCTATTATTGGTAGTCGATCAGTTTTCTCCGAACCACATAAAGCCAAATGAAGCTTGCTATCCCAATGTAGCAACAACGCATTGTGCCCCGCTAGAATAAATTGAAATTAAATTCGGCTTGCCTCTGCTTCCTGAATTCCTTTCGAAGATGTTAAAATGATGTGCGATTATTAATTGAACTTGTAATATCACACTTGAAAGCTTCTGCTGCGGCTATTAACAAGTGAGCCACGTTCCGATAGCTAATTTTATTTACATATCTCTAATACTTCAGATAGGTGGGGTGTAAAAAATCTAATGTACCTCTTCTCATAGAAGTATTTGGTTCACTTTCTCTCTGTGTATCTCTTGTGTCTGGTTCTGATTTCTCATCCTCACTATTACTGCTTGATATTGGTGATAGATGTGCAGTGTCGTTTCGTTTTTTATTTTCGTAGATCCTCTTACGTCTCTCGGTCTCATGTTCTATTCATTTCCTTTTATTCTTTTCACGTGATGTATGTTTTGGATCAATGCCAGTCATGGAACCTCGTCGTCCTTGCGTTGCAATAATAAAAATTGAATATCCTCTTTATGCTTTAGGATATCCAATACATTTTCAGAAGCAACATCAACTAAACTATTCAATGCACGTTTTTTGGTTTCCACTTCAGATACTCTTTCTAACCTCTTCTGTGAATCTGTCCATTCTTCATGGAGTTATATAACTTTACCACCGCAGTGATCTATACGTTTTGTGGGAATGCGAGCCTTCTCCCAAAAAGTTAGAACTTCTTTTGCCACTAGGGTTTCTCTTTCTTTGAGGTTTAATTTACACGTAAATTGGAGAATAAGACGCCAAGTTCCTGCTGATTGGAATGTAGTTTTGCGCCAATAATTTGTTTTTTTAAATTTCCGATGTGACATATATTGTGTTCTTTACGCAAATAGAGTGATGCCATTATAACACAAAATACCTACAAAAACATAATTATTATTATTAATACTAATAAAAATAATAATAATCATATATTTCTTTTATTATTATTATTTTCATAACCATCACTAAATGTAAGGGCTTATAACCATACCAAAGATACGTACACAATATACTTCATCGAAGACTCGAATACAACTTATATGTTTCCTGAGGTCAGAGATTTTAAATAGCAACCAGACATCAATTCTGGAATCTTCTACAGCACTAATATAGTTTCCAATTCAATACAATAACTGTGACACATTTTGTTTTAGGTAAATAATTGTTAGTATAACATATATTCAATTTTCTATCAGTTTTGTTCTATACTTTATTTAGGAAAATGCTTTGCAAAGAAGATAGAGAAGAAATTACATACTAAACAAGTAAATGGATTTTAAAACTTAAATTTCACCCCTTTTGGGGGGCCCCTTTAATAATGTTTGATTTGCCAAGACTAATTGTACATAGAATGGTACTGTTTTGAGAGTTGGGAGGCAGAAAATGTTACACTTCAAATTTTAAACTACAATTAAGGGCCACTCATATATATATATATATTATATATATATATATATATATATATATATATATATATATATATATATATATATATATATATATATATATATATATATATATATATATATAAGGGTCCCTTAAGTACATTTGTACATATATTCAAGTACAGATCGAAAGTGTGAATGATGCAACTTGGGTTGAGTGTTCATTGATCCCCTTTCCTTCACAGATATTGTCCTTCTGGGGTAGGTTGATTTTGTTTGTAGTTGTTGGAGAATGTGCTTTGGAAAATATGGACATGTTGCATCGGGATTGTATATCAGTGTTGGCAATGTGGAAACAATCATCAACGAGCACCTACATTTCCGAAAACTGTTTGCAAGATGGATGTCCCGATAGCTGTTATTTGTTTAGAGATTCACAAGCAAAAATGTCTGTTATCAGCTTCTAAAGCGGTATCACACTGAGGGGGACTAATTTCTTTCATCAATTATTACATGTACCGAAACAAATTTCATTTATTTGCGTATGATCAAGGTTTCCGACCGAGATGTCATGTGCAGGAAAAAACATGTAGAGATGTAAAGTTCCCTTGACACTAACCTTTCTGGCCGATATGCGCTGAGAGATGTTTCCTCACTCTGCTTATAGTCTGGTTTTAGCTCCCAGTGATTTCCATTTGTTTGGTCTTTTAAAGGAGCTCATGAAGTGGTAGAACTTCGAAACAAATACATCTGAACAGCACGATGTCCTACAGTGGTTATGATAACTGCCAGCTTCGTTCTACTATACAAGGACTTGGGACGTACCACAATGGATGTTCTGGGTAAATACTCCGAGGTGCTCACCTTCTTTGGTGTTTGCATGTTCTTCTATAACAACATTAAGGACATTGTTGTTTGCTCAGTCCTGAACATCCTTTGTATGTATATATATATATATATATATATATATATATATATATATATATATATATATATATATTATATATATATATATATATATATATATATATATATATATATATATATATATATCATAGAAACATATTGGAAGCCTCCTCGTTACCATGGTAACTGTGTTATTTATTTAAGATAAATGTTATGTTTATTTTTTCAGAAGGGAGGCAATGGTTTTTCTCTTACCTTTTATTTTTATCCAAACTTTTTAATTTTAATGGAATTTCTTTTATTCATATGTTCTGTAAGGTGAACTCCTGTCTTTCGAATGAAGCATTTTATTTGGCTTAAAATTGAAAAGCCTAAAAAAAATACTCTTATAAACTATTAAGAAATTATTTTGCTCTATTAAAAATTATAATAAAAATTGCCTCACAAATTAATACCATACTGCGAATGCGTAAGCAACACTTGCCAGAAATCTTTTCTTTTTAATTAGTCTGACATAAATTGTAGTGAGGTGAACTGTTGTTAATCTGTGAATCTTAAAAAATATACAATTAAAATTTAAATTTAAAATAATGAAGTGCATGTAAAATTAAAGGAAAGGAAAATAAGATCTTCTATATAAAAGGTTATTAAAAGGTGAGTACATTCATATTTTTATTATATATATTATATATATATATATATATATATATATATATATATATATATATATATATATATATATATATATATATATATATATATATATATATATAATTATATATATATATATATATATATATATATATATATATATATATATATATATATATATATATATATATATATATATATATATATATATATATATATATATATATATATAGAATTTCTTCTAAAGATGTCATTTCTGCTCTCTCTGAGCTTAATACTAAGAAGGCGTACGGTCCTGATGGTATTCCTCCTGTGGTTCTCAAAACTTGCGCTTCCGAGCTTGCACCCTGCCTTGGTAAACTATTTCGTCTTTGTCTATCTACTTCAACCTTCCCTTCTTGCTGGAAACGTGCGCTCATTCAACCTGTGCCGAAGAAGGGGACCCCTCTCAACCCTCCAACTACCGTCCTATTTCTTTGACCTCCGTTCTTCTCTAAAGTTTTCG
>SEYY01018613.1:0-2500 GCA_009176605.1 Armadillidium nasatum | reverse complement strand
TATTTTTAATTTTGTGTATTTTAGCATAATTGCATGATTTGGTGTTGATAAATAGTGTTCTCTCTCAATTTGCATTGGTCAACCTAGGGTTCGAATATTAAATAATATATATATATATATATATATATATATATATATATATATATATATATATATATATATATATAATATATATATATATATATATATATATATATATTTAGTGATGGATCGGATGTTATTTTTCTCATTTGCTAATGCGGATGCGGATATGGAATTTTCGTCAAGTGCGGGTAATGATGCGGATGCGGATGATGAATTTTCGAAAGTGCAGATACGAATGAGGATGCGGATGTGGATGTCAGTTTTGATGAAGACGCGAATGCGTATGCCATCACACAAACAAAAAAATATATTATAGATTTTTTTTTTTTTTTACAAAAAGTTCACATCTCACGGGCATTGCCCTATTCGAGGATATTATATATATATATATATTAATATATATATATATATATATATATATATATATATATATATATATATATTATATATATTGAAGATAATGTATTTTTTTTTTAATGAAAAATAAAACCTTAACATTAAGAATTTAAAATTTAGAAACATGATTTTGAAAATCGAGAGAGAGTGTTTAGAGATTAGTTGGAAAACGATGCTGGTCCTACTGAAAGGGTGAAAACCCTACCTGTGAATTTGTAGAAGACTCAAGATTCATATATGATTCTTATATATAAAATTTATTCATATTTTTGTAATTTGTATTTTATGTTTTGTTTTGTTTTTATAATGTTAAAACCATGGAATTTTAACATTAGTTTTATTGTAGACTTGGAATGAAACAAATATTAAACATGTGAATGAAAGTATAATTAAAATTCCTAGGCAACAGCAATTTATTAATATATAAAAGAACTCTACGGATCAGAAAGAGGAAGCATTGAGGATTGGAACGCCTAATATTTGATTGCAGGAACAGTTTTAAAGAGTTAGTTTTCAGGACAACCCTCTACTGAATTTGGCAATTGCAGATAAAGGGATCAGTCGTGACGATCAATAAGTTCATCTAATCTCAATTCCCCCTCTGTTCTTATAAACAATTCCGTAACACCTGGGTTGCCTGTCCGGGAGGATTATTTTATTCAGATAGAGAAGAATTAGTATATTAGTCAGTTTGTCCAGATATTTCTGAAACTAGATTTTCCTTTCTACTTAATTCATTTGAGAAATAACAAGACTACTCCGTATTTGATAATATGAATAACGAAACCCTTAAATGGTGCAAAGAGCGGCATCCAAAGCTAAAAATACTAGAGCTGAAGCCAAAAAGATCCGATATTCCGAGTTGAAGAGACTTGCATTTCATGCCCGATCGGGAATAGTAAGCTATACGACTATGTCGAGCGACGGCAGAGTCAAAGCCCTTGAGTTAACTCCTATCATAGACGGCAGAGATGACAATAATCGCTATGTAGAAGACTTTGAGCGTTTCGCACGAAATAATAAAAGAAATCCGAGTAACTGGGGTAGTTACTTGGGTGCTCTTCTTACGGGAAGGACCTTAGACGTGTATGCGCGAATGCCTAGTCATGAGGCAGATGATTACAAGAGATTGAAGCATGCTTTGATAACTAGTTTCGATAATACCGAAGACGGGTGTCGATTAGTCGAAGAAAGAATGTTGGAACCAGATAAAAAAGCTGACGGAATCGAACAAATTGATAAAAACAAAAATAAATCTGAAGTACTCTGCAGGAGGATCAGGGAAATGTTATCATAAACGAATTGGCCATTCATTTAGAAGAGTAATGGCCTGATCGGAAGAAATTAGAGGCTAGTATAAATCGTGTGAAAAGTTTAGAAAGTGAGAGTCGAACACTACACTCATTAAATGAAAGTTCTACTTCACGTTTCTGTCTTTAAAGGTCCATACAACAAAGGCTACCAGATGTTGTTACGGAACTATTTATATTGTTAAATAAGTAGTAGTCTTGTTATTTCTCAAATGACTTGAGGAAAGAAAAATCTAGTTTCAGGAGTATCTGGACAAACTGACTAATATACCAATTCTTCTCTATCTGAAGAAAATAATCATCCCGGACAGGCCCACAGATGTGACGGAATTGTTTATAAGAACAGAAAGAGATTGAAATTAGATTAACTAACAGATCATCCTTACGACTGATCCCTTTATCCGCAATTGTCGAACTCAGTCGATGGTTGTCCTGAAAACTAACTCTTTAAAACTGTCCCTGCAATCAGATATTAAACGTCACAATCCTCAATGCTTCCTCTTTCCGATCCGTAGGACTTTTTTATACCTCTATAACTGTTGTCTAGGGTTTGCACTAATACACTCATTCAGAAGCTTAATAGTTGTACTCCTTTCAGAGTCTACGATATGACTCCCTCTTAAGAGATTTAATAGATATAAATTTTCTACAAACTTTACAAAAAAACTAATGTTAAAACGAACAGTTTTAACATTATAAAAAAAAAATAT
>SEYY01018612.1:85000-89696 GCA_009176605.1 Armadillidium nasatum | reverse complement strand
TCCTGGTGAGATTGTGTCCTGGGGAGTATGTGTCCTAGGGAGAATTTGTTCTGGGGATAATGTATCCTGGGGAGAATGTGTCCTGGGGAGAATGTGTCATGGGGATAATGCGTCCTGGTGAGGATGTGTTCTGGGGAGAATGTGTCCTGAAGAGAATGTATCCTGTGTCCTAGTGAGGATATGCCCTGGGAAGAATGTGTCCTGTCTTATCAGTTCCCATGAACAGAGATAATAATTATTGATACCTTAAAATAGGATCGTTGATCATAAGTAAAGCTGGGTTCATAATTATTATAGTTTTTTTACAACACTGAAAAAATTGTCCTAACGAATCGTGGGACAAGTGGCAAAAAGTAAAAATAATTTTTTTTTGTTATTTCTTATTAGAAAATAATTAGTGAGCGACTTTCTTATGCTTAACATGTCTTTTCTCTATTGAAAATTTTACTGTGACATTTTTATCACTTGTTCCAACGATCTGTTATTACAATTTTTGTTGTGTAGTGATTTTGGCAGAATTCCCACTTTCAAGAAATTACTTTCATAAATTTCTGTAAATTTAAATTTAAATTTAAATTTCTTACTTTCCTGAACAAAAAATTATACATTTGAAATCAGGTTTGCTGAAATTTCTAATTAATTAATTAACTTTCATTCTGATACTCTCTCTCTCTCTCTTTTTTTCTTCTCTCTCTCTCTCTCTCTTTCTCTCTTTCTCTCTCTCTTTCTCTCCTCTCTCGCTCTCTTTCTCTCTCTCTCACTCTAGTGAGGTGCATCTAATCAAACCCATAAACGTTTCGAGTTGTTTTCTTTGTCTGCTTCTAGGGATAGTTATCCTTTAGTTGCGGACACTCCATTACGAGTGCAGACTGGGGTTCGAAGGAAAAAACATTGGAAACATCACTGACGACGTCATTCTTCTTGATATATTTCCAAATCATGACAGTGTTAGTGTTTCGGAGAGAGAATAATCCTTTTCTCTGTTGAAGATGATCATTTAGATAAAATAAAACAACAGCAATTAACGTACATTTACTCTTAATACTTTTAATATTTTCAAGAATAGGAATTATGTGGTTCTCCTTCTTTTCTTTTCATCTCTTTTTTCCTCTTTCTCCGTCTCTATCTCTTCTTTCTCTCTCTCTCTCTCTCTCTTTCTCTCTCCTCTTTCTCTTTATTTCATCTCTATCACTTTCTCTCTCTCTCTCTCACTCACACACACACACACACACACACACCCTCTCTTTCACATTCTTTTGTCTAGTAAGATTCGAACTAAAATGGATACATGAAGCCACACAAAGAAGGATTAGACCTATAGCATTTAGTCTAAATTATTTAATTACAGTAAATGACAGGAAAGGAGATAGCCTGAAAGTTTAAGCTAATTATCTTCAATTAAAGATAATTATTATATTCAATGACATCGCAGAAGATTAGACAATTTTGCAAGTTAAAAAAGTATTTTAAAGGATGTTTCCCTCTGTTTATGTAATTTAATATCTTCTCCTTTAAGAGAATATTTCTATTCTTAATAATTAAAGAATACTAATAGTTCAATTGCTCTTTTATATATAAAGTTTATAAATATGTATAATATAATATGATATAATAATATGGGTTTAATATAACATTCATGTTTCCTTTTTTAATATATAAATATTAACAATGTAAATGTTTATAGTTATTGTTGGTAATGTTCCTTTAATAATTATTCGTATCCTTCCAAACACAACCAGTAATGTTGAATGTACGAAGAAATGCTTTCTTAATGAAGAAAAAGGCACAAGAAATCTAAAAAGTTTTTTTTTTTCTAATTCATATCTCACGGACATTGTCCTATTCTAGGAGAGGAACTTTTCTAGGTAGTATATACCTAGGGACTGCAAGTGGGATCAAACCGGCGCCCTCAAGCATGCGAGTCAATCGCTCTACAGTTTATTTTTCAACAAGATTTTCATTCATAAACAACCTTTTACTTTTCCTTTTCATCTCTCTCTCTCTCTCTCTCTCTCTCTCTCTCTCTCTCTCTCTCTCTCTCTCTCTCTCTCTCTCTATATATATATATATATATATATATATATATATATATATATATATATATATATATATATATATATATATATATATATATATATATATATATTATTATTATTAATATTTAAATAACAAGGAAGTTAAAATATAGCATATAACATAACTTATAAGAAAACATTTAAAATAACATAAAAAAATATAAATAACAGCATGACCTAACATATAGCAACATAACATAGCTCATAAGATAAAATAAAATAACCTAAAAGATGAAATATATATATCATAAAATAATCATATAAGGAAACTATAAAACATAACCACGTAAAATGCTTATAAAATGCTTATAATCTTAAATGCTTATAAAATTTGATTTACAATTTATCATTGTATACATTTAGAGGCTACTAATACATAGGAATGTGTGAATCTTATAATAAAAATTATGATCTACGAAATTAAGTGAAATTTGTAATTTTTGTTTAAATGAATGTTAACGTGTAACTTTTAAAACATACATTTAACATAAATTAAAATGAATCTTTAGGCATTATATATATATATATATATATATATATATATATATTATATATATATATATATATATATATATATATATATATATATATAATTATCTAACCACCTGTTCCTTGAAGAGAGTTTCTCTCGGAAACAATTATTTCAGCCAAAAAAAAAATTGGTTTTTGAATTCCCAATATTCAAATATTTTCCTGCCAATTTTGTCTATAACTATTAAAAGACTGTCGAACGGGTTTCATGGCATTGTATTTATTTTAAAAATTTTATGCACCTGTCATCACATTTCTCTCTCTCTCTCTCTCTCTCTTGGAAATAGAATTTTGAGAGGAAAAAAATGAAGACGAAGAAATATAAGACACTTTTTCTCTCTCTCTCTATATATATATATATATATATATATATATATATATATATATATATATATATATATATATATATATATATATAGAGGTGGACCGGATAGTAATTTTTTACTATTGCGGATGCGGTTGCGGATATTCAATTGCGGATATGCAGATGCGGATGCGGATAGTTTAATTTTTTAAGAGTTTTTGCCATAGATTCTTGGAATTTTAAATATAATATCTAGAATCTATGTTACCAGGGTGTGGGACGGGGACCCAACTCTTGAACACCCCACCAACCTCTTTCCCCAACCTCCACCCATTTGGAAAAAGGTTATATATATATATATATATATATATATATATATATATATATATATATATATATATATATATATATATATATATATATATATAAGTAATTCAGTATTACCTTCAACTTTTTCCCATATTCCATTTGAAGTTAATAATTGGTAAGTTATTTTTTAGAAATAAAAGCTTTTGGGCTCTTTCAGGTGAAAGTTTAGTTCGCTTTTCGTCGTAAATGAGGCCTGCTCCACTGAAAAGACGCTCACTAGCAACACTAGTTGAAGGACATGCTTAAGTCCTCAGGAAGAAAAGGGAAATTTTTGCAATTATCTCTCCACCAAACCAGTTGTCTTTATCTGCCTCCAAACGTGGGAGTTTCAGATAATTTTCAATTTCGATATTTTGACACTTCACTCTTGTGATTCTTTCGCTGCTTCTAGAAGATCTTTCATTGATTTGGCAATGCTTAAGCTAACAGATTTTGTTTCTTTTGTATCTGAGAGCTTTTGCTTTTCTTGAAAGGCGTTATTTTAGCTGTTTCTATCATCTCATCGCATAAGCATCCTAATTTGATTTTAACATTCTGAGAAGCAAGTGGTTTAAAAAATTTTGTTTTGTACCTAGGATCTAAAAAGGTTGCAATTGTCGTAATCTCCTTCATTAATGTCTTCTTCATTGAAACTCCCTTAGACTTAACATTTGTTAACACAACTTTCAATGTTGAAACAAGTGGTATCACATCTGACAAACATGATTCAGCTGAACTTATAGTCTTTGTAAATTCTTCAAAAGGCTTATGGATATTAATACAATTATTTAAAATGTCATTTTCGTCAGCTGTTAGAGGCTTTATTTTGTGCTGCTTGAAGCATAAAGGCAAATGGCCTCAATAATTTCGCTCATCCTCTCAAGCATATGCAAACTACTATTCCAGCGTGTTTGAATATCTGGACGAACATTTAATCTTTTTCATTTTCTTCAGCTTGGGCTTTACAACGGAGTGATTGAAATGCGTAGCAATTAACCTACATTTGGTTATTAAATCGGATACACATTTTTGACTCATAATGGAATTTTTAACTACTATCTGAGTTTGGTGTGCAAAGCAACCTACATTTTTCACTCTTGCCAGAGAAAGTGCTTTTTTTATATTTGTGCCCGAATCCCTGACTACGCAGTGCACTTCATTTAATGAAATCTTCCATTTTGTCAGCATCTTTTCAAATACAGTTTCAAGATAGTCGCCTGTATGGCGCTCAGAAAGAGTTCTGCATTCAATACAAAGTTTTGCCTTTGAAAGTTTTTATCGATTGCATGATACGTAATTTTTTACTATCCGCGCATGCGGATGCGGTTGCGGATATCCAATTGCGGATTCCGCGGATGCGGAATGATGGATATCCGCAAAGTTGCGGATGCGGATGCGTATATAGATATATATAGTTGATAGGAATATATAGTGAAAA
>SEYY01018612.1:65000-67500 GCA_009176605.1 Armadillidium nasatum | reverse complement strand
GCTACCAGTAGAGTACTTTGAGTAATGACATTAGTGATCAAGGCTTGAGGTTAGAGAAATATACAACTAGGATATATATATATATATATATATATATATATATATACTATATATATATATATATATATATATATATATATATATATATATATATATATATATATATATATATATATATATATATATATTTATATATATATATATATATATATATATATATATATATATATATATATATATATATATATATATATATATATATATATAAATTCGTTGCATTCATTACAATAGAGGTGTTAGAAGGAAAGTGATGAAACTGTTTAAAAGTTAGAGATTGGAAACAGATAATGAGAAGATGATTTTGAGATAAAGAAAAGCCCTATCTTACCTCTGACCTTAAAATGGTGTGTCTCACACTTCCACTTCCCTACTCTTTCTTCACATGTCCCCAAAAAAACTTTTAAACACATACTAACATTATCTTTTAAAAAAAAAAAAACGCAACAACTTAAAATAGCGAAACTAGGGGCTGCGTTTCCAAACAATTCCACTCCTCCACTCCTTCACTCCTCCACTCCACCACTTCTCCACTCCTCCCCATTATCTATTAAGAGTTGGTGGTCTCTGGTGATGGGGTTTGGCGCCGAATAGATTTCTTCACTGTCCTACTCTGGTGAACAGACTTCTTTTTCTTTAATTCTTTATTACAATCAGTTTAAAAAAACATATTTTTTATAGGCATCAACATCGGAAAGGTCGAAATTAACCTTTAAATAATCAATACATAAGAAACATTTTTTAAATTTTCCTGTTTGTTGTTTATAAAACTTTTCTGTTTTTTTAACATTTCATTTCTTTTCTTGGTCGAAGAACAAAAGGTTCTCATATATATATCTATATATATATATATATATATATATATATATATATATATATATATATATATATATATATATATATATATATATATATATATATATATATATATATATATATATATATATATATATATATATATATATATATATATATATATATATATATATATATATATATATATATATATATATATATATATATACATTTTCATTAGCGATTATTTTTCTCTGTCCAACATTAGAAAGATATAAATAGAAGAACTCTTTTTGTATTTTTAAGGTCGAATTATTTTTAGCGTCTCTATAGATTTCTCCTACAGAAGCAATAATAAATTGATTTTTATTTGTTCATTTTAGGATATAAATTGTTCAATTAAAATTTTATTCTTCTCAAATATTAGATATTTTCAAACTCTGTTGTGTATGTATATATATATATATATATATATATATATATATATATATATATATATATATATATATATATATATATATATATTATATATATATATATATATATATATATATATAATATATATTATATATATTATATATATTTATATATATATATATATATATATATATATATATATATATATATATTATATATATATATATATATATATATATATATATATATATATATATATATATATAATATAATATAATATAATATAAATCTTCTTCGATGACTCCAGTTCCTCCCTTCTTTTGGATAGGATTGAATCTAAGGCTAAAATATTAATAAACTGTCCGCTATTTTCAAACTCACTTGACCCTCTGTTTCTGCGATTTGATGTTGGTGCACTGTCTTTTTCCTATAGGTACTACAACGGCATTTGCTCGAGGGAATTGACCTCTCGCATTCCATCACCATTCAAGCTTTAGCATAAATTTTGTGGGAATATAGTAAACCCCAGGTTTGCTCGTTGTGGTGCCACCATCTTTCCAGCCACTTCTGTTCTGTGGAACTCTCTGCCATCATCTGTTTTTCCTGCTGCATTTAATCTTCTTCTCTTTAAGGCTTTCAACTGCGCTCACTTGAGAGATTTGATTCCGTTAGGCTCGGGCTAGGGTGAGTTTTCTTTTATTTTTTATTTCTATCCCCTTCTAAAAAAATTTTATATATATATATATATATATATATATATATATATATATATATATATATATATTATATATATATATATATATATATATATATATAATATATATATATATATATATATATATATATATATTATATATATATATATATATATATATAAATGTAAGATTGTTTTCAAGAGTAGCAGTAAGAGAAGTTTTTCACTCTCAAACTATATTCTGTCCACTACATCCTATAGGTTTTGTTCAATCCACTGAGTTCTTCAAATTATGTTCTATTCAAATCTGAAGTTGCCCTTTTCTGTGTTCCCCAAACTATATATAATTGTGTCCCGAAACAAAGTTATTTTCATCGTGTTCCATCTACCGTATAAAGTATATTCTGTCCATCGTATACCACTGCGTCCTAGTCACTATGCCCCTTGTACTGTGTTTCTTCTGTGTCCCTTCTACTCTTTGTCTTCCTTTCTTCCTTAAACTATGCATCCTTTTCACCGAGTTTTTATTACTCTGTT
>SEYY01018612.1:47500-50000 GCA_009176605.1 Armadillidium nasatum | reverse complement strand
AAAAAAATTATTTAAATAATATATAATATATTATATTTATAGTTTATTATTATATTAATATAATTATCTATATTATTACTATTAATAATAATTATTATAATTATAATATTATTATTATTATTATTATTATTATTATATTATATTATTATATATTATATTATTTTAAAATATATATTATTATTACTTTTATTTTATTATTATTATATTTTAATTTTATTATTATCATTATTATTATTATTATTATTTATATTATTATATTATTATTATTTTATATTATAATTATATATATATTATTATTATATTATATATTATATTTATTATTATTATTATTATATATTCTTATATTATTTTATTTTATTATATATTACTATTATTATTATTATTTTTTATTTTTATATATCTAATTTTATTATGATTTAATTATATATATTATTATATTTATTTATTATTATTATTATATATTATTATTATTTTTATTATTACTATTATTATTATATAATTGTCAGTTTCCATGAAATAAAGAATGAGTTGTTATTAGCTTTGGTGAAATTCCTTCCCTTTTTATTTACACTTTTTCAACAATTTCTACAAGTTTGCATTTTCCTTCTATAGGAAGACGTTGCATGATACATATAATTATTTCATGGCATAATGTTCAAAATTACGCATGATATAAAAGTTACGTTTCCTTAAAACTAGTTTAGTCGATATCTGAATTCCTTTACATAATCATCTCTCTCTTTCTTTCTCTCTCTCTCTCTCTCTCTCTCTCTCTCTCTCTCTCTCTCTCTCTCTCTCTCTCTCTCTCTCTCTCTCTCTCTCTCTCTCTCTCCTTCACTCTATCTGTTTCAATCTATGTAGAAAAAGTAAAAAATGATATTCACATTAATATGAATGAGCAATACTATTAATAATATTAATAATACTGATAATAATAACACTAATACTACTACTACTAATAATAATAAGAATAAGAATAATGATAATAATAATAATAAATAATTAACAGACAAGCTATGAACACATCAACTTTAACGTAAGTTGTTATTCAAAACGAAACTCATAAAATGTTTATAGTTTATTTAATGCATTAATTTATCTACAATTTTGTAGAAAATTACAGTTTAATACTGTTAAGAAATAACAGCATTAAACTGTAATACTGTTAAAATACAACATTTCACAAAAATTAAGTCATTTCATCAGGTTATAAAGTCTAGTTTAGGCCATGGAATCTTGTAGACTTTATTTATAAATAATTTTATTTAATAGAGTTTATTTCAGGGTTCATAGACTTGAATTTATTTTATATAATTTTAAAGTTTAAAGTGAGAATACAATAATTTTGTAATTAATAACAGTGTCTTTGGTTTATAAATTAGAGTTTATTAGAGGATTCACTTTATTTAATAAACTCTAATAATAAAATCTATTGTTTATATTCCAGAGTTTATTAGAGGATTCACTTTATTTATATTTAATAAACTCTAACAATAAAGTCTATAATTTACATAGCAGAGTCTATTAGAGGGTTCACTTTATTTAATAAACTCTAATAATAAAGTCTATAGTTTTTAAATTAGAGTCTATTAGAGCATTCACTTTATTTAATAGACCCTAATAACAAGGTTTATAGTTTATGCATTAGCTAGTAGAGGATTCACTTTGTTTCATAAACTCTAATAATAAGGTCTATAATTTACATATCAGTCTATTAGAGAATTTACTTTATTTCACAAACTCTAAGAATAAAATATATAGTCTGTATATCAGAGTCTATTCGAGGATTCACTTTATTTCATAAACTCTAATAATAAAACTGATATTTTCTGATTCAGAGTCTAGTAAAGGATTCACTTTAATTAATAAACTTTAATAAAAAAAGTTTACATTTTATATATCAGAGTCTAGTAGATGATTCATTTTATTTAATAGACTCTAGTTTTGTCTACATAGAGTATTATAGTCTTATTATTTATTATTAAAATAATGATAATAATAATAATTATTATTATTATTATCAATATCTATTTATTTCACTTAATTATAAAAAAAAAAAAAATAATCTAGAGTTTATGCATCATAGTCAACAGATTATTCATTTTATTAAGAAAGTCGAGTTTATGCATCATATCCTTGTAATTTATTTATTTTGCATATTTATAAAGTTTAATTTAAAAATAAGAGTGTAGTATTGATTTTATACAAAAGAGTCTAGTTTTGTTATCAAATATTTGTAAATTATAAATTATATTTAATATGATATATATATATATATATATATATATATATATATATATATATATATATATATATATATATATATATATATATATATATATATATATATATATATATATATATATATATATATATTTAATATTATTACAATTAATAATAAAAGTTTTAAAAAAATAAAAAAAAAAAAAAAACTTATTTTTTTTAATTTTTTTTTTTTTTTTTTTTTTTTTTAATAGACCCTTTTAGAGGAGTTACTTAA
>SEYY01018612.1:30000-37500 GCA_009176605.1 Armadillidium nasatum | reverse complement strand
CCTCTCTTTATCTCTCTCTTATTTTCTTCGTAATCTATTTAAAACTTTTCTCTATTTGTTTTTCTTCTATCTTTCTCTCTCTCTTTTCTACTTCCTTTATTCTTAAAAGAAAGAAAATGTTAAAAGACAAAAAATCAGATAAGGAAAACAGATTGAAATGAATATATTGACAGATGAAGAAGAAAGAACAGAAAGAGTGTAGAGGGAATTAACGAATGGTGCACATAGATAAATTAATTAATAGGTAAATTAGACAAACTGGTAGAGAGACAGATAGATAAGCAAATAGATGTATTGATAGAAAGATAGATAGACATGGATACATAGCGAAAAATTCTAATTACTCTCTCTCTCTCTTATATACATATATATATATATATATATATATATATATATATATATATATATATATATATATATATATATATATATATATATATATATATATATATATATATATATATATATATATATATATATATATATATATATATATATATATATATATATATATATATATATATATATATATATATATATATATATATATATATATATATATATATATATATATATATATATATATATATATATATATATATATATATATATATATATATATATATATATATATATATATATATATATATATATATATATATATATATATATATATATATATATATATATATATATATATATATATATATATATATATATATATATATATATATATATATATATATATATATATATATATATATATATATATATATATATATATATATATATATATATATATATATATATATATATATATATATATATATATATATATATATATATATTAAATGAGAGGAAACTGAAAAAGAAACTAATTAAAAAGAGAGAGAGAGAGAGAGAGAGAGAGAGAGAGAGAGAGAGAGAGAGAGAGAGAGAGAGAGAGAGAGAGAGAGAGAGAGAGAGAGAGAGAGAGAGAGAGAGAGAGAGAAAGAGAGAGAAATTGAAAGAAAGAGAGTAGAGAAATGTTTTAAATAGATTACAAAGAAAATGAGAGAAATAGAAAAAATAGTAATTTATCTCTCGATCTTCCTATTTCTCTCTCTCTCTCTCTCTCTCTCTCTCTCTCTCTCTCTCTCTCTCTCTCTCTCTCTCTCTCTCTCTTAAACACATAATAAAAACAGTTCAATAATTCTTAATCAAATTTTCAATTTGGGTAAAGAAAATAAACTTTTTTGTTTTAACACAAAAGAAACATTTTAGGTTACAAAAAAAAAAAAAAAAAATTAATCTCTTCTAAAGATTTTCTATTTACGATTGCTTTTGTTTTCAATTTCTATAGTCACTTAATATTTAATTATTATACCTTGAAACCTAATAGAAAATTAAAAAAAACATTATTATTATTATTATTATTATTATTATTATTATTATTATTATTATTATTATTATTATTATTATTATTATTATTATTATTATTATTATTATTATTATATTATTACTATTTATTATTATTATTATTTTTATTATTATTATTATTATTATTATTATTATTATTATTATTATTATTATTATTATTATTATTATTATTATTTTATTTTATTATTATTATTATTATTATTATTATTATTATTATTATTATTATTATTATTATTATTTTATTATTATTATTATTATTATTATTATTATTATTATTATTATTATTATTATTATTATTATTATTATTATTATTATTATTATTCATTATTACTATTTTTATTATTATTATTATTATTATTATTATTATTATTATTATTATTATTATTATTATTATTATTATTATTATTATTATTATTATTATTATTATTATTATTATCATATAACAGCACAAATTTTTTTGCGTCCTTCTTCTCGCACCTGATACTGCTTTATCAATTGTCCAAAGTTTATTTTTCCTTTGTTTTTGACCTAAAAATGATTCCCATTCAATAATAGGTATTCTAATTTTGCATCTACAATGACTTATTTCCAGTTTTTTATCATGGCAATTGCATGCGCAAATGTCAAAGATTTTATCATATGATTTTACTTCCCTTTCAAACTCATCCTTTCGTCTGTTTTGTGGGATCTTACTTAGTTTTGAAGCAGATTCTATAAGTCTTTGACCTCTTAAATATATTCCATCAAGTGTTATGGTTGAAAAGGAAAACTTTCTCCAGATGGATTCCACGTCCCTTGAAACAACGATTCTATAACAATATCTGCTTCTGAAGGGATCATCACTTAGATGTTCAAATATTGAATTGTAAGTTTTACTTCTAGTACACATAATTAATATTAAAAATTTTATATATATTATTTGCATATAATATGTATAATATATATATATATATATATATATATATATATATATATATATATATATATATATATATATATATATATATATATATATATATATATATATATATATATATATATTTAAACACTAAACACTAAGTAGCACAAGCATTATTAAAAGGAATCAAATGCAATCTAAAGCAAATTAAAAAAACGAGATTTCTGACCCACGATAAAATTATTGCTGAATATGATATTTACATAAACTTGCTTTCAGAATTCCCATTTGTGCATGTGATTGTGTGTATGTGTGTATGTGTGTATGTGTGTATGTGTGAGATTATGTGTGAATATATTGTATGACCTACATAGCTAGACAGGAGATAAGGAATAAATTACATATGAGACACTTTGAGATTGATTTTAGAATCGAGAATAACGTAAAAGTGGGATTGCGTGAGAGTGGTATATATGTATACCTGAAGAAATACAATGTACGTGCACTATTTTTATATTAATACACAAACCCAAAAGAAATAAAACAAAAATTAATACAGAAGCAAGGCCTTCAAAAGGTCAACAGTCTTTCCTCTTTCAGGCCCACGTTCGTTATTAAAAACCTAATAAAGAACGTAAGCCTGAAAGAGGAAAGTCGGTTGTCCTATCGAAAGTTTTGCTTCTGTTTTATTTCCTGTGGGGGTTTTATTCATATATATATATAATATATATATATATATATATATATATATATATATATATATATATATATATATATATATATATATATATATATATATATATATATATATATATATATATATATATATATATATATATATATATATATATATATATATATATATATATATATATATATATAAACTAATTAAAATTCTCAGAAAATTTTTAATTAATAAAAAATGCTCAACAGGAATATGGTAATTTAAGAAAAAAATAAAGATTCCATTAATTTGTTTCATCTAGGATTTAGATTATACAGAGTTGAAGAATTTAAAATAGTCACTAGAGTTAGAAGATAAGCGAACATTTTTAAATGAGAATTGATGACAGATAGATAGATATATCCCAAGTGCCACCACTGAAACCCAATAATCTTAATCTTCATTTGCTCTCTTCCATTTCTCTCTCTCTCTCTCTATCTTTATCTATCTATCTATCTATCTATTATCTATCTATCTATCTATTTATCTATCTATCTATCTATCTATCTATCTCTCTCTCATGTATCAACATTTCCTTTCCAGCTTTTTCCTATTTACCTTTTTCCTAAAATTTCTTTGGTTAATATTCTTAAAAGACATATGCATTTTACTTATTGTTTTTTTATTAAAAAACTACTAATTTCATTTGTAATATATATATATATATATATATATATATATATATATATATATATATATATATATATATATATATATATATATATATATATATATATATATATATATATATATATATATATATATATATATATATATATATATATATATATATATATATATATATATATATATATATATATATATATATATATATATATATATATATATATATATAATTAAACTTCGAGTTACGACAGGTTTGACATACGAACAACTTATGTTTTTACCATAATTTTAGTTTTGACCTACGACCAAAGACTAGACTTAAGATCCGAATGCCGGACCATCAACATGTGCGGTTGCAAAACAAGGACTAGAGATGCGTTGGTAAGCTTCAGTCTGATCACAGATTCGCTTGTGGGAGTAATTTTAGTCTGTGCAGTGCTTTATAATTAATTTCGTTAATTATTATCAAAATGGCCAGAAAAAAAGGTAATAAAGAAACAATAGAAGGAAGAGAAGATGAAGAAAGCAATCACAATCGAAAAGAAGAAGGAAATTATTCAGAAATATGAGAATGATGTTCGTATTATCGATCTTACTAAAATGTTCATGTCAATATCCACTTTCACGACAACATTGCAAAGAAAAGATAATTAGAAAGATAGTGTTGCTAAATGTGTTACTCAAGTTGGTATGTTACAATCAAGAGATTAGACGAGGTAAAAAGATTAATATTAGTGTGGATAAACGAAAGGCAGATATCAGGTGATGGACTATCTTAGATTATAATTTATGAAAAGTTAGAGCTATAAATAATAATGATAAAACATAAGCCATTTTCATTATGAAACCCTTTTTTATTAAGTAAAGATTAGGTAAGATTAAATATATATATATATATATATATATATATATATATATATATATATATATATATATATATATATATATATACATATAAGATTTTAAAGTCTGCTATAACCTCTCACAGACTATTTCTATATAGAAAATAATGTCTGTTATTGGACTCGAACCAACAACCTTTAAGAAATAGTCTGTGAGAGGTTATAGCAGACTTTAAAATCTTGTATATAACTGTCTACGAGTGATGGATTTGACCTTTGACCTCGGTGCCCTTTGCTCGAGTTGCAGTCGGGGGAGTCTTTTGGGCTTGACGTCATGACTGTAGATCATTAGCAAGTTCCAATACGATTTCCTTTTGTACTACCGTAGCATAGTGGTGAGCGCTCTATATATTGATTCGAGTCCAATAGCATTATTTTCTATATATATATAATATATATATATATATATATATATATATATATATATATATATATATATATATATATATATATATATATATATATATATATATATATATATATATATATATATATATATATATATATATATATATATATATATATATATATATATATATATATATATATATATATATATATATATATATATATATATATATATATATATATATATATATATATATATATATATATATATATATATATATATATATATATATATATATATATATATATATATATATATATATATATATATATATATATATATATATATATATATATATATATATATATATATATATATATATATATATATATATATATATATATATATATATATATATATATATATATATATATATATATATATATATATATATATATATATATATATATAGGTCGAAGTTAATAGTAGAGGTTAATAGCTTTTCATGTATAACGTAACTGCAGATTGCAATCTAAATTACCCATTATATTAAAACATATTATGAAGAAAATTCATAAAAATTATGTTTTAAAAATACGAACTTAATAAAAGAGCTGAGAAAAAATATTCTCTGTGAAGGATGTAAAATAGACGTCTATTTCAGTGCTTCTCCCCCCTCCTACCCCATCTCAAAAAAAAAAAAAAATGAAGGAGTATATATTTCTATCTGAGGTATTTTTTACTTGTGTTAGGGGTTAGGGACGGTAAGAGGAGGGAGGGGGGTCTCGTGCCTTAGGCCCGTCGACCTTGAATTGAGTTCCATTATTATTAATTAATCTCCTCATAATTTGTCTTAATCGGCTTCTGTTTTTTTTTTTTATTTTTTTTTTTTTTTTTTTTGAGGGGGGGATAAGGAAGAGTAAGGGGTATCTTATCAGTAATCTGGATACATAAAGTAATCTGGCAACCTAAGGATGGGAGTGATGGGATATGAATCAAGGTTAATGAACGAGATTAAAAGAGATAATGAAAAACAGGGGAATATAGAAGTAGAAAAACGAATTAAGCAATATATATATATATATATATATATATATATATATATATATATATATATATATATATATATATATATATATATATATATATATATATATATATATATATATATATATATATATATATATATATATAATGGCAGGTGGGAAATTGTTTACATCGGAATTTTAAAAATGCAACGAGTGTTAATTCTCTAAATTTAAAAAATAAAGTAGATTATACAGACAGCATGTTCTAATATGTTTATTAGCTTTTAAGATATCAATTATTATTGTAATATTCAAAGATAGAAAAGACTAAATAGGGGAAAGACTAAACCATTGGATTGATTAGATCTTCTTTCAAGTAATCCTATTCTTTATGGAGGTTACTACCGTTTCTTTAAATAAGTTTATCTTTTGGGGAACCTTTTCAAATGGAATGAAAGGAGTCCAAGTTGCAAAGAAATTTGTGAGTCAATTCTATAGAAAAGATCGAATTTGATGGAAAGGGTCTTCGATAGAAAGATTCAAGATACTTCTTTTGAAGCAAACATAACTGAAGGAAAAGGATCTTATCGTGAAGTTCTTTACGAATATTTCTACTTCCAATCTCAAATTAAATTAAAAGGGTCCTTGGTGAAAGCTTAAAACTCCAGTGAACCCTTCTAAAGCAAAGTGACATAGAAAGATTCTCAAAATAGAAGACTTTGGCTAATCTTATAACAAAGATCAATTAGGATGAGAGAAGTCTCTGGCATTTGAACACTAGACGACCATTCTATAGGAAAAATCAATTAGGAGAGAGAGGTCTCTGGGATTTAAACAAAACACTAGAGAATCCTTCTAAAAGGAAAGATCAATTAGGATGAGAGAGGTCTCTGGCATTTAAACACTAGAGAACCCTTCTAAAAGGAAAGATTAGTTAAAATTAAAAAAGTCTAAGGTGTGAGGATCCTGGTGAACTCTTTAAAGAAAATATTAAGTTGGACGAAAATTTCAAGCTCTCAAATAATGAAATAAATATACTCAAATCTCAGAATCTTCTTACCTATTATATCAAATAATGAAATAAATATACTCAAATCTCAGAATCTTCTTACCTATTATATTAACACGTAACCTAATATATATATATATAATATATATATATATATATATATATATATATATATATATATATATATATATATATATATATATATATATATATATATATATATATATATATATATATATATATATATATATGAATTTCTAGATATATGAATAATTGATTGCAAGCTAAAAACTGTTTTGAACATCAGAAGATTCAAATGTATGATGGTCCATTGTTCTGCCATTTAACTTTAAAGGGATTATGTTTTAGGCTTCCGTTTCTCTTGACTTAAGCACCTGTCTTTCTGGTCCCCGAGAGTGAAGATTGAAGACAAAGAGAAGCAAAATCACTTTCAGAATCTATTATACGAAATGTAACGAAGCATTAATGCCATATTAAGATGAAGGAATCTTCATCCGATCTTTCTCTTTAGGAATGTTCTTCC
>SEYY01018612.1:20000-22500 GCA_009176605.1 Armadillidium nasatum | reverse complement strand
TATTATTATTATTATTATTTTCATTATTATTATTCATTATTATTATTATTATTATTATTATTATTATTATTATTATTATTATTATTATTATTATTATTATTATATGAGTAAATTAAATTAAAATGTATCACAGGAAAGGTTGTTCAAAATTTTAGTCAATATTTATGCTCTTGTTGTAGGTTCAATGATCCAAATATTACATCATAAAAATAATTATATCGTAACTTATAATAACTGAGTTATAATCAATGCGAAAATGGTAGATTATTTTATTATATAGAGAAATAGAAGGTAGTGTAGAATATACTTTGGCAATTAAAAAAAAATATTTTCATTGGTAGTACTTTTTTTATTTAAAAAAATATTTTTATTTATCGTACTTTGGCTATTAAAAAAATATTTTTATTTATAGTACTTTGGCTATTAAAAAATTATTTTTATTTATAGTATTTTGTCTATTAAATAAATATTTTTATTTAGAATACTTTGGCTATTACAAAATATTTTTATTTATATTACTTTAACTATTGAAAATATATTTTTATGGATAGTACTTTCCCTATTAAAAAATTATTTTTATTTACAGTATTTTGTGTATTGAATAAATATTTTTATTTAGAATACTTTGGTTATTACAAAATATTTTTACTTATAGTACTTTGGATACTAAAAGTATATTTTTATTTATAGCACTTTGACTATTAAAAATATTTTTTTATTTATAGTACTTTGGCTATTAAAAATATATCTTTATTTATACTACTTTTTGTATTTAAAAATATTTTTATGTATAGGTACTTTCGCTATTAAAATATATATTTTTAATTAGAGTACTTTGGCTATTAAAACTATTTTTATGTATAGTACTTTGGCTATTAAAAATATATTTTTTATTTTTTTTTTTTTTTTTTTTTTTTTTTTTTATTTTTTTTTTTTTTTTTTTTTTTTTTTATTAAAAATATATTTTTTTAATTAAGTACTTTGGCTATTAAAAACTTTTATTTATGATAATAAGTACTTTCGCTATTAAAAAATATATTTTTATTTAGATACTTTGCTATTAAAAACTATTTTTATTAATTGAAATTATATTAAAATATATTTTAAATTTTAAAATAATTATTAAATAAAAATTAAAATAAATTTTAAATGAAAATAATTTAAAAATTATAAAATTAAAATTAAAATATATTTAATAATAATAATTTTAAAAAGAAATCAAATATTTTATTCAGTAATAATTTTCTGTAATTAGTAAATTTTAAATATAATAAATATAATATATATAATTATATAATATATAATTATTATAATTATTATAATATATGATATATATATATATATATATATATATATAATATATATAATATATATATATATATATATATATATATAATATATATATATATATATATATATATATATATATATATATATATATATATATATATATATATATATATATATATATATATATATATATATATATATAAATTATTCAACATTGAGCAGACATTTTGGCAGTAACAAATGAAGATTTAAGTGAATAATTTTAAAGTTTAATCCAATAATTTAAATTCAGCATTTTTAAATATTTCATTTTGGGTGGTTGTGCAAAGAAAGACACTTTCATTAAATATATTGCTTTTGTTTTATTATTATTATTATTATTATTATTATTATTATTATTATTATTATTATTATTATTATTATTATTATTATTATTATTATTATTATTATTATTATTATTATTATTATTATTATTATTATTATTATTATTATTATTATTATTATTATTATTATTATTTTCATCATTATGTTTTTAATTCTATCCTTAAAATTTCTCGAATGTCTCCAATCAAAGAAAGATTACTTAGCGATTTCCAGTTTGGTTTGAGAAATGAGCTTTCAAATTCGGACGAGCTTATCAGTCTGACTGATAAACTTTGCAAAAATTTAGAAAAAAAAGGTTCGTCCTCCCTTCTGTTACTATATTTTACCAAAGTGTTTGACACAATAGCTCATGATATCCCATTATCAAAATTAAATATACTGGGTTTCGATGGCTTAATTATAGTGGTTTAAAACTTACTTCAAAGTAAGAAAACAATATTGAAATTTGGGTGAAATACTTTCTAGCACACAACAAATAAAAAAATGGTGTTCCACAGGAGTTCATACCAGCACCATTTCTGTTTTCAATTTATACAAACGACTTAATAAATAAACATAAATCCTTCTCTGTCTTGTTCGCAGATGATATATCTATGTTGATCGAATATATATATATATATATATATATATATATATATATATATATATATATATATATATATATATATATATATATATATATATTATATCTTTTTAAGAACACTAAGACATTTTAAGAAAAAGTTAAAATAAAAATAAACAGTAATAAGTTAAAAAATGGGCGTAACGTTTCGGAGCTAATAATCTTCCTTCTTCAAACGCCTCTGGAAGATAAATGATATTAAAA
>SEYY01018612.1:12500-15000 GCA_009176605.1 Armadillidium nasatum | reverse complement strand
AAAACCTTTTATTAATCTTTTCTTCACTTCACTGAAATTTAAAATAACCTTTAAAATATAAATGCAGAAAATCTATAGAAATAATTTCCAAATTCGTCATCCAAGCAATTTTCAAGGTATTATTTTAGGATTTTCACAGTCCCTCCTCCAAATTATTTATTATCTTTTATATATATATATATATATTATATATATATATATATATATATATATATATATATATATATATATATATATATATATATATATATATATATATATATATATATATAGATAGAGAGAGAGAGAGATAGAGAGATAGATAGAGATAGAGAGATAGATAGATAGATAGATAGATAGATAGAAAGATAAATAAAAGATAAAAAAAAAAAAAAAAAAAAAAAAAAAAAAAAAAAAAAAAAAAAAAAAAAAAAAAAAAAAAAAAAAAAAAAAAAAAAAAAATAAAAAAATAATATATATAATATATATATATATATATATATATATATATATATATTATATATATATATATATATATATATATATATATATATATAGATAGATAAATAGATAGATAGATAGATATGCTAGGAGCTTGACCTTGGAATGGCTGATCTCTGATATTTCTCGTATCTTAAGAAGACACAAAGAAAACATGATCGTCTTCAATAACTCACAAACTCAATTTCTTCCTCTTTCTAAGCTGTTAAACCTTCCATTATTAACAATTTTATTATTATTATCATAATTATTGTTATTTATATTATTATTATTATTATTATTATTATTATTATTATTATTATTATTATTATTATTATTATTCGAAAACACACAACTCGAAGCGCTATTCATATTTTCAGTATTTCAGGGTTTCTTTTTCTCTTCCATCTTTCTTCGAAGGATTACATTATCAGTCTCTTGAAAGAAGCTCTTTTAATGGTTTGGTGTTCTAAGGAGTCTTAGAAACCTCTTCTTTTCACCCCAAATGCTGGCACTGCATTTAGGAGCTACTCGCCCTTGTATACAGATGTATTACCTCTCTCTCTCTCTCTCTCTCTCTCTCTCCTCTCTCTCTCTCTCTCTCTCTCTATATATATATATATATATATATATATATATATATATATATATATATATATATATATATATATATATATATATATATATATATATATATATATATATATATATTACGGTTTCACAAACACACAGCCTTGATAAGGTGGAGCTTAAAGCTTTTCGTCTTGTGAATTGTCCTACACTGCAACGAATCGTTGGGACAAGTAGCAAAAATGTCACAGTAAAATTTTCAATGGAAAAAAAGACATGTTAAGCATAAGAAAATCGCTTCACTGATTTATTTCCTAATAAGAAAAAAAAAACTGATAAAGTTTGTTGTAACATTTCTGTCACTTGTCCCAACGATTCGTTAGGACAATTTTCGCAGTATACTCTCACTGACTCTCCAATCTCTTTCTAGATGTATAACTACTGCATCACCTTCCCTATACTATCGCTATTTAAAATGTAGACCTCTCTTCTAAACTCTCTAGTCGCATACTTACTCCATTGAGGATTTTAGGATATCTGGTGAGACTCGTCTTTCAATAGTCTCTTTTTTTGTCTCTTTTCGACTCTAGGATCCCAGATTTGACTTCTATATTAACTTTTATTTGTGTCTACTGTTGAAGTATAAAAAAAACTCCCCATGACTATTTTCCAACTTCATTTCACTTGCATACTTTTTAAACTCCGTATACAGAAGCATGTCGACCTTTAATCTGAACCTGTATACATATATATATTTATATATATATATATATATATATATATATATATATATATATATATATATATATATATATATATATATATATATATATATATATATATATATATATATATTAAATTGTTTACATAATCCTATAACGAAAGGTCGAAACAATGAGAAGCGATTTTGCAGAACAAATTCTACTTGTAAATAAAACTCAGCTTTTATTTAGTTTATTCAAGTTTAAAATCTATTCTCAGCCATGAATAAAATAAATAAATAAATAAATAAATAAATAAATAAATTTAAAAGGATTATAGTATTAGGTGTGAAAAACTGATGATTTTTATTTTAACTGTATGAAGATATTGCACTTATTGTATATATATATATATATATATATATATATATATATATATATATATATATATATATATATATATATATATATATATATATATATATATATATATATATATATATATATATAACATCGAGGTTTAAAGTTTGCTATAGGGGAATCGAACCCAGGCCCTATAGCACAAAAGAATGGAGTTTTACCTCTACGCTACCGCCACTGACTCTTCCATTCACAATTTCATATCTAATATCTTTCGTCCTAAACTTTACATCCCGACTGTTCCTAAACATGATATTTATATTTAAATCCCATATCTTGGCACCCTATCTCCTATATTTAATACAGAAATCCAATTTCTTTTACGCGTACTTCGCCCCTTCCCTCAACTG
>SEYY01018612.1:0-7500 GCA_009176605.1 Armadillidium nasatum | reverse complement strand
AATAATAATAATAATAATAATAATAATAATAATAATAATAATAATAATAATAATAATAATAATAATAATAATAATAATAATAATAATAATAATAATAATAATAATGATAAAATAATAATAATAATAATAATAATAATAATAATAATAATAATAATAATAATAATAATAATAATACAATATACATAAAATAGTAAAGATAACAATAATAACGAATATAACAAAACTAATACTAATAAATAAATATCAAATGATGATAAGAATTTTCAGAAATATTGGTAATCTTTAATCTTTAATATTTAATCTTTAATCTTTAATCTTTATTCATTTTTCAGTTACAAGATTCAAATAAACAAAACATCGAGTATTTAGTATGCATTGATTCAAAACTAAAAGTGATACGAAATTTAGATACAAACTTTTGAAATAAATATTTATACAGAAACTTAAATCTGTGGGGGCAAATTCGTGGTCTGAGCAAAAAAGCAATGCTATAAATTGTAATAATAATAATATCAATATTAATAATAATAATAATATATAATAATAAATAATAATAATAATAATAATAATAATGATAATAATAATAATAATAATAATAATAATAATAATAATAATAATAATATATAAAAAATAATAATAATAATAATAATAATAATAATAATAATAATAATAAAAATAATAATATGTGATTAAACATTCTATTATGTATTAGTATTAGAACTTAAAATTAGTTTTCTAATATCATTAATTAAATTTTTTTTAAGTTATCTGTTCTCACGGGCAGAGAACTATTCAAAGGGTGTGGTTCATGGCCAGGTGAAATTGAGTTACATGTTATTCCTGACCAAGTTGAAAAACTTCAAAATTATTTTAGTTTTCAATTGAGAAACCCTGCTCCGGCTCAGCCAAATCAAAGGAATTTTTGACCACCGAAAGGAGTGGTTTTGATTCATTATTATCATTATTATTAAAATATTATTAAAAATCATTTTAAATTATTTTTAACTAAAAAGAAATTATCATTAAATTTATAAAAATTACTATTACTATATAATATTATTTCCATCACATACTCTTTAAATGTACTTGAAAGAAAAATATTTCAGAAATAAATTTGTGGTAAATTTTTATATTTTTATATACAATTCTATGAAGTTATATAAAATTATGTAAAATAAATTTATTCAAGAATTAAAATATTTTTTTAAATCTGTTGTTCTTAGCTAAGAAAGGTGACAAACTTGTTTTGCTATATATATATATATATATATATATATATATATATATATATATATATATATATATATATATATATATATATATATATATATATATATATATATATATATATATATATATTGTGAAAATTTTGAACAGCTTTGGCTAGCAGTTATCTTTGGGGAGAGCAAAAAGGGAAAGGATCTTGAGGGAGAGTATCGGGGGTGAAGGAATTTGAGGGAGAGTAGAGGGGGAAGGATTTTAAGGGAGAGTAGAGGGGGAAGGGTCTTGCCGAGTAGTTCGGAAAAACAAAAACTCTTTTAGATTGGTGTAGAAGAGTTAAAATTTATCAATATTTATAATGACGAAGATCTATCGAAGTTCTAATTTTCTTAAAGTTTGTTACTTCACCAGTTAAGCCTTTATCTATTTACGGAGCCTAAAGAAAACCTATCTTCAGGAGGAAATACATCTTACCTCAAATAAGACATTACCTGCAGTATTTAATTCTTACCTTGAAGAAAATACGAGGAAGAAGTACTGAACTTTTCGAGAGACATTTCTCTATCATCAGTCAAGAATGTTTTTTTTTTTTTTTTTTTTTTTTTAAAGGTAATTAATTTAGATAAGGTTCTTCCATAACTGCAACTTTTAACCTCAGGTTAAATTGTTTTTATTTTTTTGTTCAGTAATTGTTTTTTTATTTTTTTTTTTGGTTTTGTTTTGTTCAGTTTTTTTTTTTTTTACTTTTAAATGTTACAATGTTACTTTTAATTTGAATCTAGTCTGAAATATTCAGTTTTGTCACTGAACCAAATAAGGTTATTTTTTATAATATAAAATTTAATATATATATATATATATATATATATATATATATATATATATATATATATATATATATATATATATATATATATATATATATATATATATATATATATATATATATATATATATATATATATATATATATATATATATATATATATATATATATATATATATATATATATATATATATATATATATATATATATATATATATATATATATATATATATATATATATATATATATATATATATATATATATATATATATATATATATATATATATATATATATATATATATATATATATATATATATATATATATATATATATATATATATATATATATATATATATATATATATACATACATACATTATTGCTTTTTTATTTTCATTCGCGCGTGATTTACCTTATCATTTATTTCACTAAAATATTTCTATTAACTTACTACCACCCTATACCACCACTACCGATATATTCAATAAGTTAAATACTAGATGCTAGTATTAGATGAAAAAAATTAACATTTTAAAACTAAAATTCTTATTCCAATACACTCATTCATATTGTTAACATTAGATGTAAAATTAATAATTTGAAACCAACATTCTTCCAATAGACTCATATATATTATTAATAATATGTAATTTTCAATGCATGAATTCACTTATGATAGATTAAAGCCTGAATTGAAAATTCCTTTGTTTCTACAAATGAAATATTCAAAATTTCGAAAACTCTTATTATATAATTTGAAATTTTACAAAAGTTATATAAACTGACTCAAAATTGATTAATTCTTTAAATGCAATATATTATTATTATTATTATTATTATTATTATTTTTTATTATTATTATTAATCATTATTATTATTAAGTAAAAACTGCTTTCTTTCTCATGTATATATATACACAACGTATTTACATTTACGTAATTATATGGCGAAGGAAAATTATTTTATATTTTAATGAAAACAAAATATATAAATAAATGCATATTGAATCGCTATTCGTCTTTTAAGGGCGATATATTGGTCCTCTGCATATATCATATACATATATATATATAATATATATATATATATATATATATATATATATATATATATATATATATATATATATATATATATATATATATATATATATATATATATATATATATATATATATATATTATATAATATAATATATATATATATATATATATATATATATATATATATATATATATATATATATATATATATATATATATATATATATATATATATATATATATATATGAGAGAGAGAGAGAGAGAGAGAGAGAGAGAGAGAGAGAGAGAGAGAGAGAGAGAGAGAGAGAGAGAACAAAATACCCTTGGACGTTGGAATCATGAAAGTTTCTTGTGAATTTCCATATTTATTTTCCAACCGTTTTTTTAATACTTTTGAAAGACAACTTTTACCAATTGATTCATGCACGTCCTCATAGATCTCCCCTTTCACTGTGTTCTCTCTATAATCTTTTGAGATATAAGCCTTATTGATGTCGTTTGTGTTCAGCAAACCATAGTTGTTTTTTTCTTATCTGCTTTATTATTTTTCTTTGTGATTATTGATGATAAGTGATTTGAGTATTCAACCATTTATTAATCTATTTCTGCACAAAACTTTCAACAATCTTGAGAATTACATTTTAGCTGGCAGTATCTTCCTTTCTCCTACCTTGTTAAAGTGCATGACTCATCACAAAATTAAAGGTCGACAAAACGTTTATTTCTTTTTCTTGACTTTATAAAGATCTTTCTGCTTGTCACAGTATTCTTTAACATTGTTCTCTATACTGTTTCCTCTATTGTTCTCTACAATACATTCTTATTACTCTCTTGAATTTTATATTTATATTAAATCCTTTCATTCATCCATTCTAATATACAAAAGATGCCAGATTAACTTGACCGTCAGTTTTATGATATTTAATTGTCATCTGATATATTATTTGAATTCTACCATTCTGTGACATAACTATAACATCACTTTTACTTTTATTTCTTTTTCAAGTTTTAACCTTATTTCAAACCAATGTTTCCCAACCGGGGTCTACATGGACCCAAAGGGACAACAGAAGCCTTGAGAGGGTTCCCATAAACCCCAAAGGGACCACAGAAGCTTTGATGGGGTTTACATGGACCCTTAAGGGACTTTGAAAGCTTTGAGTGGGTTCACAGGATCCCATAAGGTATTTTTATTAATTACTGGCAATTCTTACCATGAGTTTTCAGACTAACGTTCTTGTACCTTCATCATGTCCTCTCGCATCCTCTTTTTTAAAGCATTTTAAAGTCTATAGTTTTCTCTACACTGCAAAAATTGTCCTAACGAATCGTTGGGACAAATGTCAAAAATGTGACATAAAATTTTTTAAGTTTTTATCTTATTAGAAAATAAATAGGTGAAGCGATTTTCTTATGTTTAAGGTGTCTTTTCTCTGTTGAAAATTTTACTGACATTTTTCCCACTTGTTCCAATGATTCGTTAGGACAATTTTTACAGTGAAGAAATATTCTCAGGAAAAGATATGGCATTTCTTGCTCTTTTTCTCCTTTTTCATATTTTATTCTTCATTCTTACCGACAGTACTAGTGGAAATATCATTTTTCTTACCTCATAAAAATAAAAATGGAAAATGTTGTATGATTTTAATTACAGCCTAAATTTATTTTAATTTATTGGTATAGAACACAGATTTAAACATATGTACTATTTATTTCTCCGGGTACAGTGGTATTTTGGCCTCAGTGGCAGAATTCTTTGAGATCACTATTGCTTGACCACTGATGAAAACTAAGCTGTTATCTATTATTTGCTAGAGTTGTTATTTTCTCGACAACAAAATTTCTAAAGGCCCTTAAAATTTTTATTTTTATAATATATATATAATATATATATATATATATTATATATATATATATATATATATATATATATATATATATATATATATTATATATATATATATATATATATATATATATATATATATATATATATATATATATATATATATATATATATATATATATATATATATATTATATATATATATATATATATATATATATATATATATATATATATATATATATATATATATATATATATATATATATATATATATATATATATATAATATATATATATTATATATATATATATATTATATATATACAATATTATATATTATATAATTTATATATTATATTTATATTATATTATATATTTTATATTATATATATTATATTTTTATATATATATATAATATATATATATATATTATATATATATTATAATATTTATTATAATATAATATATTATTATAATATATTTATATATATAATATTATATATATAATAAGTATAATATTAATTTTATTATTAAAATATATATATATATATATATTATTTATTATAAATTATATAATATATATAATATATATAATATATATTTATTATATTATATATATATATATATATATATAATATATATATATATATATTATTTATTATTTAATAATAATATATATATATAATATATATATATAAATATATATTATATTATATAATATATTTATTATATATATTATATTATTTTATTATTAATATTTAATATATTATATAATATATATTATTATTATAATAATATATAATATAATATATTATATAATATATATATATATATAATATATATATATATTAGGTATATATATATATATAATATATATATATATATATATTATAACTATATATATATATGTATATATGTTAGTATAAGTAAAATGTAAAAAGATTGGGACTTAAATCATCTTAAAATAACATAAACAAAAACTCTGAGGAAATAAATTTTGAAAAAATGTTCTTCTAATAGTGCAAAAAAAAAAAAAAAAAAAAAAAAAAAAAATCGGAAGCGAAAATTTATCAAATAAAACGATCATAAAACGATGATTAATTGAAAATAAATTTGATCCCAAATTGTATCGTCTATTTTCCAAAATGTTTCGTATTTTTATTTTTTTCCATCTGTTATAGTGTTTAAAGAATATATTATATTTTGATATTTTAATTATTTATATATATATTTTACAGATTTCTTTTTTTTTTTTTTTTTTTTTAATTTTTTTATATATTATTTATATTATATTAATATATATATATATAATATATTAATATATATAAATAATAAATTATAATATATATATATATATATATATATAATATATATATATATATATATTGAGTAAATTACTGTATGAAGAAAATATCAACCTTTGAATATTTAGTGTTTGATTAAAAAAAAAAAAAAAAATGTTACGAAGAAGTGATAGTCAAATTTAAACCAAGGTTTTCGAAATTTATTAATCTATTCAATTTGAGTTGCTTTAACTACTCAATTTGAGTTTCTTTAACTCATGAAAAAATTGTGGATATTACATTTCGGACTAGTGGATGAAATCAACGTAATTTTTAAGCTCGGTGGCACGTCATTTCATTTTGCTTAACATGGATTAAAAGTTGATGAGGAAATATTTTCTAAATATTTCTTTGGTTAAAAAGATGCCAGAAAGCAATTCTTTAACAACTGACCAAAACTGTTTTACAAATCGGTGGAGAGGTGTCACATGATACAAAAAATAAATTTTTTTTTATATAAAGAAACATGTTTCTAAATTCATTTTGCCTTAGAAATGAATCTCAAAAACCTCAAACAGCATCATCATCATTTTGAATATGGAAAATATTTCAGCATGTATATCGGGTAAAAAAGAAGTAAAAAAAAAATTTTTTTTTTTGAGAAAAAAATTGCAAATGAAAATTTAAATTTTTTCAAAAAGAAATTCATTTAATAATTGATCAATCAAGCTTAAAAATATAATTGAACTAAATTGCAAATTCAGGGTAAAATGGTACTGATAATTCACTGCAAATATTGTCCTAACGAATCGTTGGGACAAATGGCAAAAATTTCAACAAATAAAATTTTATTTTCTTATTGGAAAATAAATCGGTGAAGCGACTTTTTTATGGGTAATATGTCTTTTCTGTATTGAAAATTTTTCTGTGACATTTTTGCCACTTGTCCCAACGATTCGTTAGGACAATATTTGTAGTGTGGTAAATAAAATGATAAAAGAAGATTTCTTTTTAATGTAAATGCAAAATGATAAGAAAGAAAATACTTACCTTATGTTTTTTAATTAATATAGTAAATTTAACATTTTATAATAAAAAATATATTTATTACTATCATTATAAGAAAGTTAGCAGAAATTTTAATAATTTGGAAAAATTAAAACTTTCCTTTTTATTTTATTTTTTATTTTTTATTTTGTCAGATTTTGAATTTATAGATTTTGTTGCTTGCAGAAACATTGGTACTGAATGTTTGCTTTTGGGTCACTCTA
>SEYY01018611.1:52500-70051 GCA_009176605.1 Armadillidium nasatum | reverse complement strand
GATAGTAAAAAATTACTATCCGGTCCACCTCTAGTAAAGGCCAACTCCACGTCCTCCTCGTGCACCCTGGGTTCGGCTAACGGAGCTTATAGTTATGGCTGGACAGACCTAGCAAGCTGTTGCCCGAAAAAAATTGCCTGCTTGCATAACTCAAGAACAAGTCTAGAAACGGGAAGACCTTTTAGAAATAAACTACTAAAACGATTTTGGAAAAGAAATTGGAAAAAACTGAAAAATTTCAGATGTGATACTCTTAATATTGCAACATAAAGTGGAAAGGAAGAGGAGATTAGATGTGATGGGATTGGCGGAGATGAAGATGAGAGGAGAAGAGATGGATAGAGACCTGGGAAGAGGTTGTGTTAAAATATAAAGGGGTTGAAGAAGGAATTAGAAGGCATGGGTAGGTTTCATCCTGGGACCTAGGGGGTCGCCGTTTGTAAACAGTACAGAGTGCATTCATAAAAAAATGATTCTGTGCTTACTAAAAGTGAAGGGGTAAGATATCATCTATATCAAGTATATGCTCCTCAACAAGGACATGAGGAGGAAGAAAAGAGACTGTTTATGGAAATGTTGGAGGAGAAAGTAGAGGCGGGGAGAAGGGAAAATTGTTTTATCACTGATGGGAGATTTTATGACTAGAGAGAGAAGGAGAAGATATGAGATTGAGAAAGTATTGGGGCCATATGGAGAGGAAACAAGTAATACGGAGAGAAAAGACTCTGTTGAACTTCTGTATGAGGTTAATATCAGTCGTAGAGCATCAACTTGGGGAGACCAATAAGGTTATCGAAGAAATACGAGAACCATAGTCTTATGTTAACATTAAGAATGACGAAGCAAAAGGTATGGGAGTACACCAAGATGTACATTGTTTTCATGATGCCCCATTTGATTCAATACCTAGTGGCAAACTATGAAGAGAGTCTATGGGTGAGAATAAGCCAATTTTTTTCATAAAAACACATGAAGATGTGGCTAAGAGTAGGATCCAAGGACTCCCCATAGCAACACCATCAACTTTTTTATAGTAAATCCATTAAACAAGAATATTATTCCTGTGGTTGATATACTAAGTAACTCTTTAAAGCTTTGTTTATCTAAGCCATGTATTGTGGTTGAATTTTTGAATAATGAATTTAAGACAACTTCAAAAGTTTCTTTTAGTGGCACATTAGTAACCAAATTTTGCACATCAATTCTTGCCATATGATAATTATTGGCATTTGGAAACTTCACTATTTCAGTGACAAATGAAAATGTGTCCTTTACCGAATATTAATTTGTTAAATTTTATAAAATAGGAACGAAAATTTTTGATAGTTTGTAGTTTACAGTACCAATTTCTAATAAGATTGGTCGGACAGGGCAGTCAAGTTTGAGTAGTTGTGTTAGTCCAAGGGGAATAAAGAGAAGAGAATGTGTATCATCAATGTTGTTAATATATATATATATATATATATATATATATATATATATATATATATATATATATATATATATATATATATATATATATATATATATATATATATAATATATATATATATATATCGTATTATTGCAGGGTAATGTAGGTTGTTGAAAATTCAATAGTAGAAATAAAAAGTGATGGGAAACAGTTGCCAGCTCCTAAAACAATTCGAAGAAAATAATTATTTGTGCAATTTGCCTACAAATATTCATTATTTAACCTCCCAGATATAACAAATTGCAAGTTCGAATTATTAAAAATTATCAAAATTATTCAAAAAAACTGACAGGAAATTTAAAAAAAAACAGTTTATTTTTTGTTCCTCCACTTATTTTACCCAAAATCTAATTTTTCATATTTAAAATTGATAAATTTTTTTTGTTTTTTGTTTTTAAATTATGAATTGAAAATTTTGCTGCTCCTCCACTTGATTTTGTTAAAAAAATAATGATGCTTTAATTATTATTTTAATTTCAAATGTTCAAATGAATAAAAATTGCAAAATATTTTCTTTACAGTTTGAAAATTATTTTCATCCGCTCCTCAACAACGTCAGCATTGATATGCAATTGAAGCTTCCAGTAAACCTTCTCTTCTATAACAAAACACTAATTTTAGATTCCTTTAACTGCTTTTCTAATATTTTTTCTTAGTTCACAGCTATCTGCAATGTGTCTCTTGACTCTCTCATATATATATATATATATATATATATATATATATATATATATATATATATATATATATATATATATATATATATATATATATATATATATTATATATATATATATATATATATATATATATATATATATATATATATATATATATCAGGCTTGGGTTTTAAATATAAATACCTGTACAGTACTTAAGAACAAATTGTTGAGTGCTTTCTAAGCTGGAAAACTTGATATTACTGGTTGAGTTTATATTAAACGACACGGTTGGATTATGCGAGGAGTGTCAAAACCAAGGGCCACAGGACTAGCAACTCGGCCCCGTAATTATTGCTTACTGCTTGTAACAACTCCAGGACCAGCATGGGAAACCATAGCTCCGAGAAGCATCATCTTCTAGAGATCTCTTTGAGAAAGTGTTTAGAGATTAGAAGGAGAAGGTGCTAGTCCCAATGAAAGTGTGAAAACCCGACCTGGGAGCTTAAATAAAATTCAGACTGACACCGAAACCAACGAACTGTAAAACATGATCTTTATAGAACTCTAAGAAAGGGACTTTTAATAGCAGATATCGAAATATGCGGGTCCCACTGATAGGGTAAAAACCCTTCCAGTGAGAAGATAAAGAATAATAATAATAATAATAATAATAATAATATATATATATATATATATATATATATATATATAATATATATATATATATATATATATATATATATATATATATATATATATATATATATATATATATATATATATATATATACGAGCGTGTGTGTATGTCCTCTATGATCCATACAAATTCCATCCAAATCTATTTATTCCTTTTTATGTTTATAAAAACCTGTAATGTCAGGTTTTCCAGCCTACAAAGCACTCAAGAATTTGTCCTAAGTACAGGTACTTATACTTGAACCCAAGCCTAGGTATATATATATATATATATATATATATATATATATATATATATATATATATATATATATATATATATATATATATATATATATATATATATATATATATATATATATATATATATATATATATATTATATATATATAATATATATATATATATATTATATAACTTTATATTTATTTATAAACCATTTTGTTAAACAAAGGAAATGATTGCACCATTTTTATATATAATATTTCTGCATTTACAAATATCAGATATGAATGGAATATATATATATATATTTATATATATAATATATATATATATATAATATATATATATATATATATATATATATATATATATATATATATATATATATATATAATATATATAATATTGTCTCCTCTGGTGGGCAAAGGCCAGAAGCCTACCAATTTCCACCAGAGTTAAAAGCCGACATGTCCCGATACACGGCGCATGAAAGTGTGCAAGTCGTAGGAAGTTGGGAAAACAGATAAAGGGATTCTCTTCTAGATTTATATATATATATATATATATATATATATATATATATATATATATATATATATATATATATATATATATATATATATATATATATATATATATATATATATATATATATATATATATATTCCTTTCTCACAAAGGGCAGAGTTTAGTGCAATACCCTGTCTCCATATACGACGATGCATCTCCCGTCCCTCTACCTCCTCCAGCGTGAGACCTCTAACAGCCATCGCCGCCACCACGCCATCTTCCACCTCTTCTTGGTTACCCCACCGGTCTTCTACCCTCCGTCCTCAAGTTGTAAAATCTAGCAGCGTATCTTACATTCTATATACATGTCCGTACCATCTCAACTGCTGTCTCTCAATAATCACTCTTACGGACACCACACCAAGTTCTCTTCTAATATCATCGCTTCTCAGACGTTCTCATTTGGTAACTCTCTTAGTCAATCTAAGGGCTCTCATTTCTGCCGCCTCCACTCTACTCTTTGTTCTTGTCCTTAGTGTTTACGTCTCAACACCATATATCAATGTTAGTTTTCAGAAAATATATATATATATATATATATATATATATATATATATATATATATATATATATATATATATATATATATATATATATATATATATATATATATATATATATATATATATATATATATGCTTCTCAGTAATGAATATAACTTTTTCACGCCTCTCCAGAATATACTTATGCTGTTTTCTATCTCTCGCGCTGTCTCCATCAGAGCAATAACAGTGTTTAGATACATGTTTCTTTTAACTCGTACCAACTTTGAATCTAGTCCATAATACTGATCGTTAAGAGTTTTCTATATCTTGTCTCTTGGTACAAATTCAAAGCCCTTCTCCTTGTCAATAAATACTACAAATATTTATCTGGCCCATTCCCAGTTCTTTTGAATCAGCATCTTCAAACTGAAGATGAGATCCACTGTACCTTTCCCAGGTCCTGTACCATAATTTACCTCATTTAATTTGTTTTCCACACTTTCTCTAACTCTACTCTTCAAAATTCTCTCGTATATTTACTTTCATGGGACAGGAGAGATAGGCTTCTATAGTTTTTACATTTTCTTTTATCGTTTTTTTCCCCCCAAAAAAAAAATTGGGTATATTTTGGCATTTATTCACTCTTTCGGTTATCTTTTCCTCATTCCATGCCATGTTAAAAATTCTCAGCAACCATCTCATTGTCCTCACACTCTTTATATATATATATATATATATATATATATATATATATATATATATATATATATATATATATATATATATATATATATATATATATATATATATATATATATAATATATATATATATATATATTGGGGGTTATGGTTCCTGTGCCATAAATCGATGAATTTTGGTTAAAAAGCAATGAAAAAAGGCATTAATTTGATTTATGTTTGAAAAAAGGTCACCCCAAATTGAAATATCGAAATCATTATATACGAGTATAGTCACTCCAATCGAATTACCGATTTCCCTATATAGTGAAATCGATATCTATTGGAACATGAGGTTGCATAAAAAGTTATAACCCTATAACTGTTTTGAAAAGGTCACCCAACATACAGAAACATCTATTTAATTATTGATAGTGAAATCGATATTTCGGTTTAGTGGTGACCTTTTTCAAACTCTAAATTTAATAAATACCTTATCCAAAGTTCATCGATTCTTGACACAAAAACACGGGATTGTAAAAAAAAAAAAGTAAAAATATAATATATATATATATATATATATATATATATATATATATATATATATATATATATATATATATATATATATATATATATATATATATATATATATATATATATATATATATATATATATATATATATATATATATATATATATATTATATATATAAAAAAAAAAAAAAAAAAAAAAAAAAAAAAAAAAAAAAAAAAAAAAAAAAAAAAAAATTATAAAAAAAATATTAAAAAAAATAAAAAAATTATGATTAAATTTAAATATAAGAAAAAGGAAATTCCAGAGAATGGAATTTTCATTATTTTTTCTTCTATTTTACATATTTTTCTATTGGAGAAAATTCGAGAAAAAAAAATTGCTACAAATTAATTCTTATCATTTCGTGTTTCAGTAAGAAATTTTTTTTTTTTTTTTATTATTCAAATTGAGTCTCAGCTTATATACCTTCTACAGAAGACGATAGTATCCTCCCGAAACGATCTGGGAACCTTGGGTATCACAACTTTCACCATTCCAAGTGATTTCCAACTCTCCTGGGTGGGGAGGGAATCCCTTCTAAACAATTCCCAAAAGTTATAACATGCTTCAGAAGGTACCTAAACTCCACTTCCCAAATCAACAGATTATAATTAAAGACTTAGACTGACCAAGACTTTTTGATGACTCTACTAAGGTGTCTCCCTAGGTTTAGTGACTGTACTATGGTGTTTCCTTAGGTTTAGTGACTGTATTATGGTGTTTCCCTAGGTTTGATAACTCTTCTATGGTGACTCTTCTATAGTATTCCTCTAGGTAAGTTTTACTGAAAAAAATTACAGCACGCGCCTTCAAGTTTCAGGTCCTTTTGGTTAAGAATAAAAGAACTTTTCTACAAGGCAAGGTAATGAAGACACTCTTCTGCACTGCAAAAATTGTCCTAACGAATCGTTGGGACAAGTGGCAAAAATGTCACAACAACGATTTTTTAGTTATTTCCTTATTAGAAAATAAATCGGTGGTTACTTTCTTAAACTTAACAATTCTTTTCTCTATTGAATATTTTACTGTGACATTTCTGCTGCTTGTCCCAACGATTCGTTAGGACAATTTTTACAGTGATAGGACAAAATTAAATCTAAGAATGCTGATTGATTTTTCTATTTCACGTTTCGATATATATATATATATATATATATATATATATATATATATATATATATATATATATATATATATATATATATATATATATATATATATATATATATATATATATATATATATATATCAAATTGGGTCTTTTACTTTGATGTAAAATGAACTTAATCTAATGTTAATTACTTTGTAACTTAGGTTTCATACATAGTAAATTAATCATTCAAATATATTGTCTTCTGTAGAGTCACCATCAAGTGTCACTGCTACGCTCATTCTTAAATGTACTTTGCTTGTAAAATTTGGGACACACTTTCTTCTTCTATTTTAATAGTATGATGTCTCTAAGGAACACTTTCTGAGCTATCAGTATTGTCAGTTTTTTTAGAAACTTTTTTTTAATCTACAAGGTAAAAAAAATTAAGCACACACACATCTCTTTCTCTCCCTCTCTAATCGTCTAAATCGGCATATTTTTTTCTCAATCGTCATTGTCAATTTTCTACCGATTATTTTGCAGATTAATTTACATAAAGTGACTTATAAAATAATCTCTCTCTGTGAAAGGCTAGTTACTAACGTGGCCCAAATATACTCTCCATGACGAAATCGAATTGCACCAGAAAATGGAGAAAAAATTGTTTCTAAATCACAACTGAAGAGCTCCAAATTTAAAGTATTAAAATTTTGCATGTCGTCTCTCCATGTTCTCATATATTAAAAATTTTAAAATCAATACCTTGAAGACACTATTATACTATATATTAAATTTAAAATACATATAATTACACATTTTAATAAAGAATAAAGGAGAAAATTTAAGTCTTATTATAAAATTATTTAAATTTATTACAATAATATGAATTTTTAAAACTTTACTTTTTCAATTTCATCGTCAAATTTACTACAGTCGTTATCGTCATCGTCAAAATATTCTTAATGGTTCCATCATATATATATATATATATATATATATATATATATATATATATATATATATATATATATATATATATATATATATATATATATATATATATATATATATATATATATATATATATATATATATATATATATGGTCAGACTGTACATTAGCATCCATCCATAACTCAAAAACTACTAACCTTACATTAAAAAGGATTATAGTTTTGAAATCCTTGGGTAATTTGCAGTAAGAAAACTATAAAAAAAAAATATTAAAAAAAGTTTAAAAAAATATATATATATTTATAAAAATGAACGACAACTTGGAAAATGAAAATGTTGCAACTGAAAAATTTGATGGCAGTGCGTGCTTTGAAATGATTCGGTGAGGTTGTCGTTAAATGTACCACTTAAATATTTAAAAAAGAGAACATTTGTCTACGGGGGGCTCTGCCCCCGTACCCCCCGACCCGTGAGTGATGATGATATTGTCGACTACTTTTCCTGTAGACGATTTAGGGTATTTCCTATGTTTTCCAATTTCTAAAAAAAAAAAAAAAAAAAAATTGCCAAAAAAAAAAAAAAAAAAAAAAAAAAAAAAAAGTAAAATTTACTTATGTAAAAAAAATTATTATAAGAATTTATTTTTTATTTCCCAATTTTTCTTACCAAAAATTCGACAAGGATTTCAAAAATATAATCCTTTTTAACGTAGGATTAGTAGTTTTTGAGTTATGGATGGATGCTAATATACAGTCTGGCCATATATATATATATATATATATATATATATATATATATATATATATATATATATATATATATATATATATATATATATATATATATATATATATATATATATATATATATATATATATATATATATATATAATATATATATATATATATATATATATATATATATATATATATATATATATATATATATATATATATATATATATATATATATATATATATATATATATATATATATATATATATATATATATGCTCTTTCGTTTTTTGGGGGGCGACATTACATTCTTTTTTACTAAATAAACCGATTCAGACAAGTTCCCTTGATTTCGCGAAGCTGTAGAGATGCCAGCGTTAGTCAGATTAGGTCTCTTTGCTGCCTTTAGCTTGAATTAGTACAGGTTATGTTAAGTCGAGCTAGTTTTTTTTAGTTGCTGGCCGTTAGGCCTACATTTATCCTTTAAGTTAAGGTTAGATTAAGTCGAACTAGCTTGTTAGGAAAAAAAATGAAGGGAAAAAACAAAAACCATATCTTAGAATTCTAAAATATACTCTCGCTATATTGGCAAGAGCTTCACAAATATTTTAACGTCCGATTTTTTCCTACAGCCACTGGCTTTGGTTTAATATTTCGCATGTACACTTGAAATGCGAAAGGTCCGCAATATATATATATATATATATATATATATATATATATATATATATATATATATATATATATATATATATATATATATATATATATATATATATATATATATATATATATATATATATATATATGTGTGTGTGTGTGTGTGTGTGTACGCGTGTATACTGTATGATCTATTTAAATTCATTCAAATCTATTTCTTTTTGTATGCTTAAAAAAACAATAATTTCAGTTTACCCCGCTACGCATGACACACAAGAGAGTGAGATCAATTTCATTAATAAATAATGAAGATACGAGAAGGCGTGACCTTGAGACGAAATACTCGTACTAATAATATTCGATTAAGTCGAGGATGACTTTCAAGAACGAACACAATTCGACCTTATCAATTGATATATATATATATATATATATATATATATATATATATATATATATATATATATATATATATATATATATATATATATATATATATATATATATATATATATATATATATATATATATATATATATATATATAACCGACCGGGGCCCCGGCCCCGGCCCCGGCCAACCCGGCCAAACCCGGCCATTTTTACTGACCCCCCCGGCCCCGGCTAAAAATCAGGGAAAACCGGGTTGCCGGCCGGGGTTAAAATGGCAAATTAAACTGATTTTTTTTTTTTTTTTTAAATTTTCAGCCGATTCTGCTGAAACTTTCAGTTATATAGATTTTTTACCGGTAAGAAAAGTCCATTTCTAGCGTTTTTCCGAGTCTATTACGGTTAAAAGTTTTTTTTTTTTTTTTTTTTGAAATTTTACCCTTTTTCAATTGAATGGCGGTGCCAAACCACTTTTTAGAATGAGCTGAAAATTGGACTATTTATTCAAAATTAAATGGGATACAAAAGTCTCTAATAAACTTTTGTTCCCAGAGTTATAGGAAAAATGTTATAAGCCAAAAACTGACCAACTATAGAAAAAAAAATTTTTTGAACTAAAAAAATCCACCTTTTCAGACAAAATTTTTTAAAAAAAAATACAACTATGACATTTCCTATTTTTGGTGTGTATAGAGGAGGGGTGGGGCTACAAATTCCTCTATGTACTTTATTCGATGACATTCGTTGGTTTTGAGATATAGCCTTCAAAAAGGTCCATTTTTGGCCAAATTTCAAAAATTCCCAAAGTTTGAGAGGCTATATCTCGCTTCAAACAAAGGGCATTTAAAAATGCACTAAATAAAAATTGTTGCCCTGTTCCTCTTCTAAACAATATTCACAAATAAAAAAAATAGTAGGTAGCGTTTTTTTTTTATAAATAATTTTTTTCTCCAGAAGGGTACGATTTTTGCAAATTTTTTTTCAAGTGCTTATAACTTTTTTCTAGACGTGATATCAAAAATCTATTCCCACCAATGCAAGAAATTGGGGCAAAGGTATTCAGTTAAATTTTCAGCTCATGTGGACCAGTGGTTTGACCCAGTTATTCATTTTTTTTACAACTTTGGGTCCAAATAAGTTTCAAACCGTTATAGACTCAAAAAAATGCTCGAAATCAACTCAGAACTTCGTGAAAAAATTCACATACTTTGAAAATTTCAGCTCAATCAGTCAAATAATAAAAAAAAAAAATTAAGATTTTTTTTTTTTCTGTTTCTTTTGACCGCTCCTTTTCTGCTAGTGAATGTTCATCTTTGTGTTTTGATTTTAGATACTCCAAAAAGATTTGGTTGAAATTTTTTTTTACTTGTAGCACCCGGAGGTTCTCTTCTAATTTTCTGACTGCAGATGTTACATTTAGCTATTTCGAGCCTATCCTGAAACATTGTAAAGTATTCAAATACTGCAGAAGCTGATCTTTTAGCCATATTGACTGAAAGTATAAACAAAATAATAATTTTTAAATAATGCAGCTAAATGATACAAGTTTGATACATAGCAATAAAATAACAATGATATGTATAAATACAGGTTAAATTGATAATTTTATATCTTACATTTTTTCAAACTTTACCTTAGGGTCTTACCTAGGTAAACGTGTTGAATCACTATTATGAATTAGAATTTTTTTTTTTTAATTTTTGTACTTTTTTTAAACTTTAACTATACAAAATTGTAATTTTTTGATTTTTTTTTTTTAGAGAAAATGCATATAATCATTAATTTAAGTGAATGTTGCCTATTCTACTCCTTCCTTACAATTAAATAAACCTTATATCTAATTTTCTTAACCTAAAATTTCAGTGCTTTTGACCTCTTTACAAATTTTAGGAAACCCCGGCCAGAACCCCGGCCCCGGCCCGGCCCCGGCCAAATTTGGGTGACCCCGGCCCCGGCCCCGGCCCCGGCTAAATTCCAACCCCGGTCGGTCCCTATATATATATATATATATATATATATATATATATATATATATATATATATATATATATATATATATATATATATATATATATATATATATATATATATATATATATATATATATATATATATATATAGCTTAGGTGGAGATTGTTTCTGAGTTTCGATATTTTTTATATCGATATTTTTTTATGTCAATATTTTATTTTAATCGATACTATATCCCTAAAAGAATTTTAGTTTGCGTTTTATTTACATTGTGGTCGGATGTGGTTCTTGTGTAGGTTAGGCCTCTTTTACGGCAACTTCTTATGTAGGTTAGGCCTCTTTTACGGCAACTTCGGTAGTTCAGGTTATGATAAGTCGAATTAGGTTCTGCTAGAAAAGTAAGTAATAATAATTGTGTGTATGTCTAGTAATAGTACCTCTGGCAACTCTCTTGTTTACGATAGGCTTCTCCGATATTTTCGATTTTCGATATTTTTAACAATCGAAACTCAGAAACAATCCACCTTTACCTACATATATATATATATATATATATATATATATATATATATATATATATATATATATATATATATATATATATATATATATATATATATATATATATATATATATATATATATATATATATATATATAAATTTTGGTCTGAAAATTATTCGATATGATCAAATGAGTTATATATATGGTTACCTACGAGATAATGGATTTTAATTTATGGTCTACGGTACTACTATTACTACTAATACTACTACTATTTCTACTGCTACCATTAATAACAGAAATAATTATAACGAAGTTAGTTGGAAAGAATGGTCACCGGTGTTAAAAAAAACTTAGAAAAATAATGACTACGCATCCGTGGTGAACAGCGACATGGTTTACATGGCATCTCTTTTAAAAGTGAATTAACTACACGTAAAAGTAACAAAGTAACAAAATAAAGTAATAAAGTAACAAAGTTAACAAATATTCACCCATTAACCATTCAAGTTAAGAAGGGAATGGTACTATGTGGTATCAAAATGTTGCTGGATAATGAAATATTTAAAAAATGGGTCGTTTTATAATATGCGATCAGAATACAAATGCATGGCACACGAACATATTATATCCGTAACCCCGACCCTTGAGTGATGATGATTATATTTTTAATTTAAATTAATTAAATTTTTAATGGGTAATGCTTACTACTATGATATTCGGTCTACACATGCATAAATATACAAATGCACAGCACACAATATGTTTAAGAGTTTCTCCCGACCTGTGAGTGATTATTATACCTTTGTTTATATAATTAATTTTTATATATTTCTACATTTAGTATCTATACTACGTAGAACACCACAAATACATTGCAGAAATTAAGAAGAGAACGATCTTCAGTTACTCCAGAAGAGTTAAGAAGAGAACGATCTTCAGTTACTCCAGAAAAATTAATTAAGAAGAAAACGATCTTCAGTTACTCCAGAAGAGTTAAGAAGAGAACGATCTTCAGTTACTCCAGAAGAATTAAGAAGAGAACGATCTTCAGTTACTCCAGAAGAGTTAAGAAGAGAACGATCCTCAGTTACTTTAGAAGTTAAGAAGAGAACGATCTTCAGTTACTCCAGAAGAATTAAGAAGAGAACGATCTTCAGTTACTCCAGAAGAGTTAAGAAGAGAACGATCTTCAGTTACTTTAGAAGAGTTAAAGAAGAGAACGATCTTCAGTTACTCCAAGTACTACCCATTGAAGTTCATTTTACAACACGCGGAGTAATTATAGAATTTAAATTATTTCATTAAGTATTTACAAAATAAAAAATATTGTCACATAATAAATAGTAACGAGCAATTATTTATGCAAATTTATAATTACATTATAATATATTAAATATAATTTACATAATTTTATTCAAAATTATATTCAAATATTCTTTATACAACATTATATAATTAATAATTTTAGTTTCATGTACTTTGTTCTTTAAATGAAAAACTTCAAGTACTTATTTTGTTTCGCATTAAAATTCAAGTCAGTTTTGTTCATCGTGTTTCCCTTCTCCCCTTTTGTTTTAATTTCTCCTCCGACCCATCTCTCTTTCTTTCTTTCTATCTCTCCTTCCTCCTCTTCTTATTCTTCTCTCTCTTCTTCTTCTTTTCCTCTCTCTACTTTTTTTTCTTCCTCTTCTGCTTCCCTCCCCTTTCTTTTTCTTCCATCTCTTCTCTCTCTCACTCTCTTCTTCTACTGCATATTAAAAGCAATTATAAGATATAACTACAGTTATTATGACCTCTGAAACTTGGATTGCATAATTGAAACAAGATTTCATATCCAGTATTTAAAATAAGTTATAATAGTACTTTTAAATATCAATATACCTGAATGAACACAGTCTACATTAGGATGAACTTGATAAGAAACATAAACACAGACGCATATATATATATATATATATATATATATATATATATATATATATATATATATATATATATATATATATATATATATATATATATATATATATATATATATATATATATTCAAGAATATAAATCTCGCCATAATAATTTTTTTTGGCAACTCTTGACAACCTTGCAATCTGGCAACCTGTTTTCGTACAACATCTGCATCAGATTCGGGTAATGAACAAATACAACTTTAAGTGACTGTTTACATTTACAGACGTAATACAGAGAAGGAAATTACTACTAAAAGCATTAGAATAAGTTATGAGATGCGCTTCTATTCCCCTATATATATATATATATATATATATATATATATATATATATATATATATATATATATATATATATATATATATATATATATATATATATATATATATATATATATATATATATATATATATATATATATATTGGTGGCCAAAGGTCAGAGGCATACCAATTTCTACTAGTTGGGGGTAAGTCGGATTCTTGGTCGATTAATGGCCGACATGTCTCAATACATGGTGCTTAAAGGTGTGAAAGTCAAAGGAAGTTGGGCAAATTGATAAAGGGAGTGTATTCCAGACCTTATCAGGCCAGTACATGTAAGATTGGGCATAGCTGTTAAATCTTAGATCAGAGAGTTGAACAGAGAAAAGATGAGACTGTGTAGAAAGGCGCATCGCACGAGCCCTTCTCGGTAGAGGAATTATGCGACTAGAGAGTTTAGAAGAGAAGTATCCGTTGTAATAGCAATAGTATAGAGATAGTGACGCAACAATTTGACGAGTTGATAGTCAGTGAGAGCGATAGTTAATAAGATGAAAAGCTTTGGACACCACCTTTCCCAAGAAAGCTGTATGAGCAGAATCGCTCCAGATGTGTGAGGCGTACTCCATACAGAAGCGAACAACACCCCTATAAAGGGTAAGCAACTTGGCGTGAAGAAATTCCGAAGGCGCCTCAGAACATTCAACCCATTAGAAGCTTATATAGAAATAGAGGTAATGTGATCCTTCCAAGAAATATCACTATAAAAAGAAACACCGAGAATATTAGGTAAAGACGATGATTTGTGTGCTTTCAAAGATGTTATGGAAGGTTGTGTAGAGTAGTGAGGTTGAAGAATTGAGTTTTTAAGGCATTGAAAACGAACATGTGTTCTCTGTCCCAATTTTGAAATAAGAGAAAGATCAGAGGTTATTGCCCCAAGGCCACCCTTCTTGCGACAACTATACTACTGTTGGGAGGGGTGTCTTTCAAATTGAAAGGAGTAATAAAGGGAGGAGTCATCCGCGTAGGCTTAGACAGAAAATAAAGTAATAGAGGGTCATAAATGAAAAGTAGAAAAAGAGTTGGAGATACCGTATAAAGAAAGAACGCAGGCCGCCTACAACAGCTATTAAAGAACGACCGGAAAAGAAATTAAAAAGGTCACAGAGAGAAGGATAGATTCAGAAAGAGAGAAGTTTGGAAATCAAGGATTTGTGCAGACTCTATGTCGAAGGCTTTCGATATGTCCAGCACCGAAAGCAGACGAGCAGAGGACCAAGAATCATAGAAAAGGAAAAGATCATCATTGGAGGGGTCTTAACAGAAGCCATACTGGCAATCAGAAGTAACATTAAAAGAACCAAATCTTCTTGTTAAGGATAGATAAAACTTTGGAAAAAAACTGAGATTAAGGAAATAGGAAGATAGTTAGATAATTGAAAAGGGTTCCTACTTCTTCGGAACAGGCCGAATGAGCACGTTTCCAGCAAGAAAAGAAGATCGAAGTAGAAAGATAGAGACTAAATAATATACCAAGAAAGGGCGCTAGTTCAGAAGCAAAAATTTTGAGAACCGCGTTCTAATTTCAATAAGGGTTGGAGGCTATTGAACAAATGCAATTACATGCATTCACACAATTACTTGTTCATAAAGGGACTGCAACATTCACCACCACTCCTGTTGTGTGGGTCACGCTATATATATATATATATATATATATATATATATATATATATATATATATATATATATATATATATATATATATATATATATATATATATATATATATATATATATATATATATATATATATGGCGGAATTGTTATTAGGTGCAAAGATATAAAAGTTAATTATAAGTAGGAATTGCACTTTTATTTATTTATTTATTTGTTTATTTATTATTTTTTTATATATTCGTTAGTTTGTCTGTCGATTTTTTTAACGTACATACGAATATTCAAAATTATGTATTGCTAAAATATTTTGGGATAAGATTGTAATAATAATAATAATAATAATAATAATAATAATAATAATAATAATAATATCAATATTGTAAGAAATAATATTTTAAATTCCTGGAAGCAGATATCTTGTTACAATTTTGGAATGATCGATGGCAATACATACACATATGTACACAAACATACACACATGTATACACAGAGATTCGTACAACCCAAAACAATGACATACCTTTACAAGAAAATATACATACCTATTTAGCCACTCGCTCCATTAAGTATAGTTCATAAATTGTACGTATATAATTCTTCAAGACAGGTTTATGTTTGTGTATACATGCGGCTAGATGTGTATACATACATAAAGGAATATTAAAAAAAATTTATGCTTACCAAAATTTAATTTTTTTAAAACCTTTCAAACCGAAACTGGGAAGGTCATTAAAATTTAAAATATAGCAAATGACTTTCCAACACTGAAGGGGGGTTTCCTTCTCCCCCTTGCCCAGGGGTCTCTCTTCTAACCCCATTCCAGGGGGGTTCTTTCCTTACCCCTATTATAAGGGACCTCTTACTCTCTAGCCCAATTCCCATTTTTAATATTCAAAACTCTATTCCCCAACATTTAAATGAAATATTTTTTAAAAAATGTTGTAAAAAATAAAATAATAAATAAATAAAACATTATAATAAAAACATTAAAATAACATTTAATTAATGTTGTAAAATTTAATAGTTTCATTGTTGATACTGTAAATTGTAATTTTTGTTGCGTGTTCTAATTTCATATATGTACGTCTTTTATTAATTTAAAACAAGTTTCTTCATGCCTTAATGAAGCCCTATCATATATATATATATATATATATATATATATATATATATATATATATATATATATATATATATATATATATATATATATATATATATATATATATATATATATATATATATATATATATATATATATATATATATATATATATATATATATATATATATATATATATATATATATATATATATATATATATATATTCTTCACCTTTCAGCTCTCTTGTTACTAGTTCCTGTCCTTCAGTATTACTAGTCAACTAAAAATGCTACTAGAATATTAATAATAACTACCAAAACCTAGCATTATTTGTCAACTAGAAATTTCATCATTAGTATTTTTTTAAAAAGTTTCGCCGCCATACACTGGAGCAGCCCCAATCAGGGGGGGGGAGGTATTAAATGAAAAATAAGGAGAGGTACCCACACAAACCTAATCTTATATAGTGAGATTTCTTCTGTGGGAGGTTTGAATTAAAATGGGCTTGGGTGGGCCTGTCTGTATTAAGAGTTAATTAAAGGTGGGCAACAAACTCACAAGGAGTGAGTTTAATTAAACTGTCTGTAATAAAGTTTAGTGGGAAAACAAATATGTTTGAGATGTGTCATTTTTTTACCATAAGGGCATAGTAAAGATATTTTAATGTTTTGGCATAGTTTATGATGACATTTTCACCTTCCTCTCAGTTCATAAAATTCGGAGACTTTTAATCAGTAAGAGTAAATCATCTTTTATAAATCTAAATTAATATAAATATAATGAATTCTTCTTTTTTTTCTTCTTCTTCTTATTATTATTATTATTATTATTATTATTATTATTATTATTATTATTATTATTA
>SEYY01018611.1:42500-45000 GCA_009176605.1 Armadillidium nasatum | reverse complement strand
AATTCTTTATACATTAAACAAACATTAAAAAGTTAAATATAAATGAAAAACAAGAAACAAAAATACAACTCCGTTCTTTAATCAAATATTCCATATTTTATCATAACGAATTTTCTTTGTTATGCACAAATATAATCATAACTCTAATAGCATCAAGGTAATTATTTAAAAAATCAACTACTCCGTAGAGCAGTGTTTCTCAACTTAGCAGTACACTGCAAAAATTGTCCCAATGAATCGTTGAGACAAATGATAAAAAAAAACAAAAACAAAATCAGTTATTTTCTTATTAGAAAATAAATCAGTGAAGTTACTTTATTATGTGTAGTATGTCTTTTTTGTATTGAAAAATTATATTGTGACATTTTTGCTAATTGACCCAACGATTCGTTAAGACAATTTTTGCAGAGTGGTGATCACATATACAGGGGGTCACAGAGGGTCACAAAAATAAAAGACTTTGTGTATGAAAAAACACGAAATTCACACTTTTTAAATTGTTTTTTAATGAATATTAAAAAACTTGAACTAAAACTATATTGTTTTCGTAAAATAATTGTCGTTAATATTTTAAATTCATTTATAAATATCTCGATCTACAATTCTGAATTTGACACCTGCCAGGCATAACACGTATTAGTCAACCGTACGATAAATATCTCAATCTGAAGTTCTGAATTTGACACCTGCCAGGAATAACAAGCATTAGTCAAACTTACGATAAATTTCCTAATCTGGACTTCTGAATTTGACATCTGCATGTATGAGGGAATTAGGAGACCGTGAAGTTTTATATCTTTCGGTTTGGCCTTTTTATTTGTCGCCAAACTTAAAACTTTGAGAAACGCTGACATAGAGAATCAGGTCATTATTTAAAATATCAACTACTCCGTATATTTTCTTAAATGTCTCAAAAATAAAGTTTTTTTTCACAAAATGACAAGGTATGTCAAGTAACCTAAAGACAGTACAAAACTGATGGTAGTTTTAGTATTAATTAAACATTAACATATTCCAGCAATTATAAACTAGGTGTTTATTTATTCTGGCAGAAACTTTACATATTTTTTTCACTGTTTTATAAAAATTTATTTCAAACGCCTTCCACATTTAATAATCTACTGGTCCAAAAGTACAATATACAATACAGGCATACCATATAACCTAATTAAATACAATTAATATATCTTACTTTGTCGAATCGAACCTTTTCAATAAAACATTAAACATTCCCAAAAATTTATCTAAATTTTCATTTAAAATTAGATAAGATATTTGATCTTGTTCGAAAAAAAAAATATTGAGATAACCATCGTAATATAATGTAATTCTACCTTATTTTCTTTACAAAAATTCATCATTTCACTTTAATTTTGTAATTAATATTCAGGAAGTTAAAATAATATTTTCTGAGATATCAAAAAGTTTTAGAAAACCATCCACCAAGTAAGCTAACAAGACTAAATCATCAGCATACATGACTATATTTGACATACGTTAATATTTTTTTTAGCATCTATTTTGCTATTCACTATTTATTTTTTGGAAGTTCGTTAGTGTAAAACAGCGTTTCCTAACCGGGGTCCATATGAACCCCCAGGGAAACACAGAAGCTTCGAGGGGGTCCTCTAATTTAATTTAGGAATCTTTCATATGAGTAAATGGGGATCCACATACGTAAAGTTAGGACTCAGGAGGTCCACAAACAAAGAAAGGATGGGAATTCCTCATGTAAATATTAAACAACAAATATCAATAAAATTCCACACTGTCTCACACCATTTCCTGTACTTCATTCATTTGATACACCCTCCTAAAATGTAACATTTAACACAGGTATAATGATTACAATAAATATTGACTAAATTATTATACACAATATTCAGGATTTGTATTTTCTCTAATTTTATATAAAAAAAAAAAAAAAAAAAAAAAAAAACCATCTCATGATTTACTTTACCAAATGCTTTTGATAAATCCAAAAACGTGGCGTAAGTAAAAAATCCATTGTTAATGTAATCTTCAACTATCTTTAAAACGAAATGCTGAACACTTGGGTCTAACTCCAAGTTGTATGTTATCCAAAAACATAATCCTCTACAATTTCCAAGAGTTCATATTCAAGCAATTTTAAGAAAGCCGCCATCATAATAATTTTTTTTATATGTCTGAGTCTATCCAATCTTCCTAATTATATTTTATGATCGGAGTTATGGCTCCTTCAAGCAGCTCTACGTGGATGTAATTATGCATCGTATATGCATTCATAAATTTAGAAACAATTCTATCTATACATGCGTTCATAAACTTGGCACTAATTTTATCAATACATGCATTCATAAATTTAGAAAAATTCTATATAATTTTAGAGTCTTAAACTTTAAATAATATTAAATGTATTACGTCTAGACCAAGTGTAGGCTTAATATTATTAATTAATTTTCTAATTTTTAAAACATTAAACAATTTATAAGCTCCTGTTCAGTACACACTTTTATGA
>SEYY01018611.1:27500-37500 GCA_009176605.1 Armadillidium nasatum | reverse complement strand
ATATATATATATATATATATATATATATATATATATATATATATATATATATATATATATATATATATATATATATATATATATATATATATTTTCTAGACCTTATCTCTTGTTCTTAACTGAAACTCAGGTTCTGAGTGCTCTGACAGCAAACCCTACTCTGTTTCCTCCTACTGTCTCTATCCTCAATTTTCAGCCAAAGGCGATGTTGCGCATACGTGCACAATGATGTTGTCCTTTCTTGTGTCTCTAATTTGGAATCTTCTGAATTCTCTACTTTATGGCTTAAACATTTCTTGCAACTCTAAAACTAAATTCATTTGCTCTGTCTACTTATCTCCTAACTCTACAGACTATCCAAAATTCTTCGACTATCTTAACTCCAAAATAGAACACATTCTTCTTCTTCTCCTTTCTCCGAAATCATCATTTTAGGTGATTTCAATGTTCACCACCGCCAATGGCTTTCATCTAGTTCTCTTGATCCAGCTGGTGAACTCACCTTCCAATTTTCTATCCAGAACAACCTTGAGCAGTTGGTGCAACTCCCTACCCGTATCCCTGACGCCTTGGTGATGAACCCAACATACTAGATCTTTTCCTAACTTCTTATCCTTCTCCTTATACTGTTAAACTCTTTCCTCCTTTGGGTTCATCCGATCACCTTCTTATCTCTGTATCTTGTTCTGTCTCTTCAAGTCTTCCACAAGAACGGCCCCGCCTTCGGCGAGGAGACGTTTCTGGCATTTCGGTGCCACTAACTGGTCTGACTTGCGGTCGTACTTTTCTGATTTTCCATGGAATGATTACTGTTTCCGTGGGAGGGGTTCCTCGAGTGTGCAGAGCGCATAACTGAGGTGATTCTCTCTCTGGCATGGAGGCGTACATTCCATATTCTTTCCCTTCTACTAAACCTAACAAACCTTGGTTTAACTCTGCTTGTTCTCGTGCTATCGCCGCAGGGATGCTGCCTTCAGGGATTACCGTCGTCTTCAAACTCCAGAACTCACGCAACTTATATTTCATCCCGGAATCGTGCAAAATCTATTCTTCGAGATACTAAAAACTCTTTTCTCCGTAGAAAATGCAATAATCTTTCTGGCTCCTCTTTCTCTCGCCCTTTTCTGGCATTTTGCAAAAAATGTCAACTCTAACTTTGCTTCTTCCTCTTTCCCTCCTCTAGTATCTTCTGACGGTTCAACTGCCGTTTTGCCTTCAAACTTTTGCCTTTAATTCAACCTTAGACAATTCCGGAGCTATTTCTACTCCTTCAACCCCCTCTAACTCTTTTATGCCTAAAATTGTAATTTCTTCTAAAGATGTCATTTCTGCTCTCTCTGAGCTTAACACTAAGAAGGCGTACGGTCCTGATGGTATTCCTCCTGTGGTTCTCAAAACTTGTGCTTCCGAGCTTGCACCTTCCTTGGTAAACTATTTCGTCTTTGTCTTTCTACTTCAACCTTCCCTTCTTGCTGGAAACGTGCGCTCATTCAGCCTGTGCCAAAGAAGGGGGACCCCTCTCAACCTCTAACTACCGTCCAATTTCTTTAACCTCCGTTCTTTCTAAAGTTTTCGAATCTATCCTTAACAGGAAGATTTGGAAACATCTCAATTCTTCTAATCTTATCTCTGATCGCCAGTATGGCTTTCGTAAGAAACGTTCTACTGGTGATCTTCTTTCCCTTCTCTCTGACTCTTGGTCCTCCGCTCTTCGGCATTTCGGTGAATCTTTTGCTGTCGCGCTGGACATATCGAAAGCTTTCGATAGAGTCTGGCACAAAGCTTTGATTTCCAAACTTCCCTCTTTCGGAATCTATCCTTCTCTCTGATTTCCTGATTCCTTTCTGGTCGTTCTATAGCAGCTGTTGTACGGCCACCGTTCATCCTTTAAATCTATTAATAGTGGTGTTCCTCAAGGATCTGTTCTATCCCCAACACTTTTTCAACTTTTCATTAATGACCTTCTCTCTATTACTTCCTCCTATCCACTCCTATGCTGATGACTCCACCCTTCATTACTCTTTTCAATTTGAAAGGCGACCGCTCTCAACATTTACTAGACGTAAGGAGGGTTGCCTTGGAGCAGCTGACCTCTGATCTATCTCGTATTTCAAATTGGGGCAGAGAAAACATGGTTGTTTTCAATGCCTCAAAAACTCAATTCCTCCATCTCTCCACTCGACACAATCTTCCACACAACTATGATATCTTCTTCGAAAACACTCAACTCAGACCTTCATCTGTTCTTAATATTCTCGGTGTTTCCTTTTCTCGTGATCTTTCTTGGAAAGATCACATTACCTCTCTTTCTAAACAAGCTTCTAAGAGGTTGGGTGTTCTGAGGCGCCTTCAGTATTTCTTCACTCCACCCAGTTGCTTGCTCTGTATAGGGGTGTTGTTCGCCCCTGTATGGAGTATGCTTCACACATCTGGGGTGGTTCCACACATACAGCTCTCCTAGAGAAGGTGGAGTCTAGGGCATTTCGTCTCATCAACTCTCCTGCTCTTACTAACTCTCTTCAATCTCTTTCTGCCCGTCGAATTGTTGCGTCACTCTCTCTTCTATACTATCGCTATTACAATGGACACTGCTCTTCTGAACTCTCTCGTCGCATACCTCCTCCACTGAGAAGGGACTCGTGCGACTCGACTTTCTACACAGTCTCATCCTTTCTCTGTCCAACTCTCTGACCCAGACTTAACCGCTATGCTCAATCTTACATGTACTCTACTGGTAAAGTCTGGAACACACTCCCTTCTTCTATTTTTCCAACTTCCTATGACTTACACACTTCAAACGCCGTGTATCAGGACACGTCGGCCTTTAATTTGACCAGGCTTCCGTCTTTCCCCCAACTCTGGTGGAATTTAGTAGGCCTCTGGCCTTTGCCCCAGAGAGTGAAATAATAATATATATAATATATATATATATATATATATATATATATATATATATATATATATATATATATATATATATATATATATATAATATATATATATATATATATATAATTGTATATGTCGGTGCGGTGCGGTGCGTGGTGCGCTGATTTCGGTGCGGTGCGGTGCGCTTAGATTAGTTTTTGGTGCGGTGCGGTGCGGGCAAAGAAAAATTTGCTTGGTGCGGTGGTGGTGCGTGAACCGACACTGGTGCGGTGTGGTGCGGTGCGGTGCGGAAAAATTCCGGAGCTCGGCCAACCCTAATATATATATATATATATATTATATATATATATATATATATATATATATATATATATATATATATATATATATATATATATATATATATATATATATTGTGGAAGTTCGTACATATTATGGGAGGTGATCCCTAAACTATAGGGCGAAATTGATTTTATAAAGACATACGATTGTCTTAAAGAAAGAATAGATGACATCACTGTATCCACCAAGTCAGTCCGCCTAATCATGACTAGTCATTCAGTCAGTCGCGTACTATTCGCTTGTAGAACAGGTCATTGGTAAAAGTGTGTTAGCGTGATCAGTCTTCCTTTTTCAAATGACGAACAGATTGATGAAAATTTTTACTTTTGGAAGCAAATGGTAATGATGGTCCGCAATCTATTACTGCTAACAGTCTATGAATTGGTGTGGTTCGTTCGCCTGCCTAGACCAGTGTTTTCTCAAATCCAGAGTAAACTCCAATAGATATGTGACTCATACTCATGTGGTCAGTCACGTGAAAATGTTTGATTTACTGCATGAGAACAAATGCCATAATCTTTGCATCATGTATAGTCTTTCATCTACTGATATTTTCTGAAGTAAAAATATTTGTCGCTGGCTGCGGTATGAATCTATTAATAGGGAATATATTTCGACTATCTAGTTCACAGATGTAACAGCTTTGGTTATGATGACATCACAGATTACCATAGGAACCACAAATGAACTGAGGAGAACTCACATGAATACAAGCTAAGAGTTCATTTAAAAAAATATCATTAATTTGTGAACAGATATTGCTTGTAATTTATATTATCGGTTCATGATTTCCATCAGCGCATTACTGGAAAACTCCATTCACTATTTCTAAAGAATATATTTCCCAATCCTTCTTAACCCTTTCCCGTGTAGGATCACTGACAGGGTCAGTGATCCAAAAATCTCAACACAAAACGAAACACTGAAACTGTTAGTAGTTTCCATCATCTGCACCGGTAGAAAGGAGTCCGCAGCTAAAGGGTTAAATATGCAACATTAGCAGTACGAACTGTATGTAGATGATGCATGATGGTACTTCAAGCCCCCAATACATTTCACCATGCATTTTCCTTTACCAATTCTCTTGGGAGATTTATTGGTAAAGGAGGTTCAGTATTAAGCTCAACGTTCTCCCAATCTAAAATAATTTATATTTTATTTTTGGGGACATCATAAGATCCTATCAAAATCGGAATCTATCTTTAATACAATGATTTTGCAGCAACGAGTACATAACGCTTTAAACAGGTAGAAACCTTTGAAAGAATACATTTGTCTATAATTTGAAATATCAAGATTTGCAATGCGTGACAGAGGAAACATTTTAAATATCTGCGGCTTGTACGGGTATCGTCATGTCATATAATTATTGTCAACATTACAAGTTTGCTTCAAAGCTGTTACATATTGTTGCATTCTAATAATTAGATCTGGAAAAACAAGCATTTTTGTCCTATGATTATACTTATACTGGGGGAAACCACCTGAAATTTATCCCAAAATATCGTCACCACACACACACACACACACACACATATATATATATATATATATATATATATATATATATATATATATATATATATATATATATATATATATATATATATATATATATATATATATATATATATATATATATATATAAACCATGCTTTTAGTTCATTCCATTCTTTTATTCCCTTTCTGTGTTCCTCTGTCCAATATTTGTTCCCGAACGCCACAAGTGAATTTTCTCTATTAAATTAGGAAAAGCGAACGAACAATTGGAGTCATAACGTTAAAACTACAAAAGCTTCCGAATGGCTTTTTATGAAGTTTCCTTTCTGAATAAGAAGAAGCACAAAAGACGAGAAAAAAAAGAAGATTACAATCATCTTCCTCCATTTGAGGAACAAAAGATGAAGCCAAGGGAAACAAGTCGAAACGCGTTGAAAAACAAGTCGAAACGAGTGGAAACAAGTCTATTTTTGACTTTGGAATGGACTTCAATTAATTGAGATTAATATATAGGATACACTGAAAGCCTTTGGTGAATCGTATATTATTTTTATAGGATTTCATTATAGGACTCTTAGGATTCATTTATTTAAAAAAAAAAAAAAATTACATTGTATTTACATTTCTTTTTTTTAATATTAATGGTTGAAATTAATTTCAAAAAATGTAATAAATGTCCGGTTGGTAAATAGGTTTATTCATTTTCGTGTGTATGTAATTAATAGTTATAAATTTAGTGATTCATGTATGCTTAATATGACTGTATATGGTTTTACCTTACATACGTGTAAATAAATGATTTGAACACAATTGATGAATTAACCTTTACTCGCAGATTTTAATAAATAATTATAATAGTAAACTTATATAATTATAAATACTATTAATAATAATAATACAATAACTACTACTACTACTAATAATAATAATAATAATAATAATAATAATGTATGTGAGCAGAATTAAGAATTAAGCACGCAAAAAAATAAAAATAAAATAATTAAATTAAATTTTAAAGATTAAAACTTCGTGCTTGAAATACATTAATTCAAATTTTTTCATTTTTAACTAATTTTATTAATTTTTATTTTTATATATATTTTTATAAAATTCTGAAGTAAACAATTTTTCCCTTGCCTTTTTTTTCTTCTTTTTACTCTCGTAGCTAATTCGTTATTTTGTTTGCTTGCAATATATATAAATTTTTTTCCCCTTTTTTTTTTTTTTTTTTTTATTTTTATTTTTTTATTTTTTATTTTTATTTATTTTTTTTTTTTTTATGCTTCTGTTGTAAAGAGAAAAACTTAATGAAATAATTTGTATTTTGGGACGAAAGTTAATTTAGATATTTTTAGGATATATATATATATATATATATATAATATATATATATATATATATATATATATATATATATATATATATATATATATATATATATATATATATATATATATATATATATATATATATATATAAAATGTGTGTGTGTATCTTTTACTGGCTGTATCAATCATATACGGACTGAAATCACAAGCAGACGCAAGCGTGCCCACACACACACACACAGATTAGGGTTGGCCGAGCTAAGGAATTTTCCGCACCGCACCGGAAGCAAAATGCAGTGCACCGTATCGCACAGCACCAAAAACTAAACTAAGCGCATCGCACCGCACTGATATATCAAGTGAAGCATATATATATATATATATATATATATATATATATATATATATATATTATATATATATATATATATATATATATATATATATATATATATATATATATATATATTAGTGATGGGCTAATCCGGCAATTTCACATCCGAATCCGAATCCGAATCCATATAGGGTAGGAAAGAAGAGCTCCCGAGGCGATGAGATTACCCCATTGGATATATGGGGTGTTAAGAGTACTTCCCATCTCACTCCAGTGCCAAATGGTTGGTATGATTTCGAGCTCATCTCCACATTCTTCTACACAGAGAAGGCTCTCCTTCACACAAAAAAAACACTATTAAAGCTGTACAAACATCCCTTTAAAAAATAATAGTAATTATTATGGCGTCAACAACAGTAGACTCGGAGAAACTCCGAGAGGCGGCTTCCACAAATAGTCCTTCATCCACCCACTCCTTCCCCAGTCACCACTTGGGAGTTGGCGGCCTCCAGCTATGGGGTTGGCGCCACCAGGTATCTGCAGCCGGCTTTTCCTGATGCACGGTCATTTTTTTTCCATAAATTTTTGTAACATTGGGGGTCTTCAATCTAATTTAACATTGTTGAACATCACCTCTCTTCTTCTAGACCTCACCGAAACTCAGGTGCTTGAAAAATACTTCTCTTTAAAAACAAGCTTCTATGATGTTTAATGTTCTGGGGCTCCTTCGAAATTTGTTTACTTTTCTCAGGTATCTTGTTTTCACTGTATGGAGTACGTTTAACACATCTGGGATGGTCCCACTCATGATGATCTTGAAAAGATGGAGTCTAAGTCTTATCGTCTTATCAGTTCTTTGGCTCACACTAATTCTCTCCAACCTCTTTGTGCACGTCAAATTTCTGAGTTACTCTCCATACTATCGTTCATTACAACCAGCACTGCTCTTTTGAACTGTACAGTCGCATACCTCCTTCAATGAAACAGGCTAGTGAGACACGTCTTTCTACACTGTCTTTTTCATTTTTTTGTCGGGGAAATTTCGAGAGGAAGTGAGGAACGTGGACTAAAGATAGTAACTTTAACTCTACTGTCAGGATACATTGAAAATATGAACAATTTCAAATATATATATATATATATATATATATATATATATATATATATATATATATATATATATATATATATATATATATATATATATATATATATATATATATATATATATGACAAACAGATGAATTATCGCAGGATACATCAACTTCGGTGCGGTGCGCACCAGAAGCCGCACCACGCACCGCACCGTTAATTTTCCTTTGTGCACCGAACACCATAACACTTTTATTTTTTCTTTCACACCGCACGGCACCCGGTACGTTGGCCAACCCTAACACAGATATATTTTCCTATACGTTTACAGCGGATCTCAAAGTTCGATAATATTTTGCGTACAAAATCTCGCAGAATCGCTAGAAATCATACTCTCGATAACATAATAAAACTAATGATGATGATAATAATAATAATAATAATAATAATAATAGTAATATATTATATATATATATATATATATATATATATATATATATATATATATATATATATATATATATATATATATATATATATATATATATATATATATATATATATATTAATTGGATTAGAGAATCTAAGTCAAAGACTTTGTCCAAGATCCAAAAGAGTTGAAAGATCTGAACTGAGGTGGAAGTGGAAGTGGAATTGGAGTAGCAATTGAAAGATCTAAGTGACGTAGAATTTGGTGTCGATTCTAAAGTCGCTGTCGAAGTCGACGCTGAGGTTGATGTTGGTGTCGGTGTTGATGTTGATGTCGGTGTCGGTGTTGGGGTGAGAGTCAGTGATGGCGTCTGTTTCGGTGAAGGAGTCGCTGGCAAAAGTCGATTCTGGAGTTGGTGTCATTGTGTCATAAATTTTTGTCGGGATTCATGTCAGAGTTGTATGTATGAGTTGGTATTACCGCCAGAATAATAATAATAATAATAATAATAATAATAATAATAATAATAATAATAATAATAATAATAATAATAATAATAATTCAAAGCTTATCTAGTAATTTCTAGTATACTTTTGGTTAATTTTGAAAGTAGTTTCAATAATACGGTATTTTACAGTGATTTAAAATTATTTTTCCTTTCAAAACAAAAAAAAAAAACATTAAAACAACAACAACTAAACAATAAAAAAAAAGAAAAAAAAAACCCTGACAGTATAAAGTCTGGTAAGTAAATCTCTTAAGAAACAATTTAATAAAATCTGCTACAACGATAAAATGTCCCAACGAAAAAGCTTATTTTCACATCGAGAAACTGAAACTTGAAATGAAAAATTCAAAAAAATGTCCCAAAAGTTAACGTTAAAAAGTTAAGTTAACGAAAAAGTTAAATTTCACATCGGAAAAGTGAAAAGTCCCAACGAAAAACTGTCACATCGAAAAATTGACAAAAATGTGCAAAGAATTTTTAAATTATTTTCTTATTACAAAATTAAATCGGTAAAGCTACTTTATTAAAAGTAATATGTCTTTTCAGCATTGAAAATGTTGTTGTGACATTTTTGTACCATTCTTGTGACTTATTTTACTTGGTATACGAACAAAATTATATGACAATTTTACAAAGACACTACACTGCAAAAATTGTCCTAACGAATCGTTGGGACAAGTGCCAAATTGTCTCAACAAAATTTTTCAGTTATTTTCTTATTGGAAAATAAATCGGAGAAGCGCCTTTCTTATTCTTAACATGTCTTTTATTTTGTATTGAAAATTTTGGTGACATTTTTGCCACTTGTCCCTACGATTCGTTAAGACATTTTTTACTGTGTATCTTAATGTTTAATTATTTTTGGAGTCAATTTACATTTTTTTTTTTTTTTTCATGATTTTTTTCTGTTGCAAGAATAAATTTTAAAAGAAAAAAAAAAAAACGATTTTCATTAAGAAAACAAAATCAATTAAAATTATTGAGCAGCGACGGCCAGGGATTAGGAGGCGACAGGAGAGAGAGAGAGAGAGAGAGAGAGAGAGAGAGAGAGAGAGAGAGAGAGAGAGAGAGAGAGAGAGAGAGAGAGAGAGAGAGAGAATCGATGCATCCGAAGGTTCCTAGGTGAAGCCGGTCGATGGACTAGAAGGTTGCAGGGTGAAGCAAGACTCGTTCCTACACTCTTCAAAATCCTAATTTTACAACTAGATCTAAGTTTCCACAGGAAACAAATTTTTAAGAACCTTATCTTAAAATAGATGATCGCTTTTTCAAATATCTAAAATTTTTGGCCCACTTTTCGTGTTGATATTTCAGGGTTTAATAGCATAAGGGAGCAAATATGTTCTAAAAGATTTCTAAAAATTGGGATACTTTATATCCCGGATAAATATCCGCATCACAGTACAAATGGACACATTCATATTATAAGGCATTTTGTAAATCACGGTAACAAACGTAGTTAGTTTGATTAGTTTACTCGCCAACTGATCGTAACTTGATCTCAGCTTCATCAAATCTTAACCATGGCATAAGTATTGGAGATAATTTTGAGATAACAGAGAAATAGATAGTGGATT
>SEYY01018611.1:17500-20000 GCA_009176605.1 Armadillidium nasatum | reverse complement strand
CAACACGATACATTAACCAAGAGAGAAGGAAGAGTTTGTCTCCACATTCTTTTGTTCTCTTATTTCCTTTATCTCGTACTCACCACAGAGGGTTCTGCATGTATATACATGTTAAGTTCAGACTGACCAATGACCATGCATCTTTAAGTTCATGTTCATCCATGACCATTCATGTTAAGTTCATGTTGAATTAAATGTATTCTCTATTATTATGGGTCAAGTACCATATAAATAAATAAATAAATATAAATAAAATATATATATATATATATATATATATATATATATATATATATATATATATATATATATATATATATATATATATATATATATATATATATATATATATATATATATATATATATATATATATATATATAACACTTATAATCTTACACATAATGTAAACGTAGTATTATATATTTACATACTATGCATGTAAATAAAAAAAATAGACAATTGTATATATGTTTTTATAAAGTATTCAAAGTCTGCCCTCAAAAAACCAATTTAAACTTCCCAAAACCAAGAATCAAAGTTTTAAATATTTGTAACAAATACAATTTCGTTTTTTATGGTATTTAAATGCGTACGATCATCTCCGGGCATCGGGGTTTTAGGGTATTGGTGTGGGGGTAAGGGGGCATCTCGTGTGCTATTTAAGATGAAAATATTCGTCCATATAAGGCTAAAACTATTAAAAATATTCTGAATAAAAGAAAAGAGTAATTTCTTTGGCCATTATTTTCAACACAAAAGATCCTTTTTTTAAGTGCTTTTAAAAAACACTTTTAGTTTACTTTATTTAGAGAATTTTTTTAATACAAACTCTTTTATAGTGTGATATCTTCGTTACCGTATATATATATATATATATATATATATATATATATATATATATATATATATATATATATATATATATATATATATATATATATATATATATATATATATATATATATATATATATATATATATATATATATATATCTGGATATATTGGCCTCCTTCGATCAGGATAGGATTTTCCAACTCCGGTGGAATTTGGAAGGCCTCCGGCCTTTTCCCACCGGAGGAGATATAATAATATATATATATATATATATATATATATATATATATATATATATATATATATATATATATATATATATATATATATATATATATATATATATATATATTCACAATGATGTTTACAAACTCAGGGAGATGAGAGGGGACATAATCAGAGGAAATTCCGCCGAATACATATAAGGCCGTAAGCAGTTCGTTTACGCGATATCAAGGGGACAATAAAGACAATACATCATAGCTGAAGACATTGCAGTTCCCATAGGAGGAATGCCAAGACAAAAATATTAAAGAAAAAAAGTTTGTGCTTTCACCAGAGAAGGCTGTGTTTTAAGAGCTCTCTATATTTTACCTGTACAGATTGTTTATTTTTAAGTTATTTTATATTGTTGGGTGATTTATTTGTTTGTATTATTAATAGTGGTATTCATTAATTTAATATTAAGGTGTGGTTTCTTGAAGTTCTTAGTATTAGGTAAATAATTAAAGGCTAGATGGTTCATTGAATGTTGCATATGTAGTTGGGCTTGGTTTTGCTTTTATCTTTGCATGAATGAACTGATAACTAGGGAAAGGATAGACCTAGTCTTTTGTGCATGCATTAGTATTTTTTATTATTATTATTATTTGTTTGGACTGGGACAGTCTCGATAGGCCCTTGTGGCTTCTAACTGTCTCTATTTTCCTATGTTCCTATTATGTGACGTCATCAGGGGAGCATCTCGTATATGGGGAGGAATTTCAAGACTGGCAACATTTACTGCAGAGGATCAAGGAAGTCACAACAAGTATTAGGAACACTATGGACCTCCGGCAGTTGTAGGTCAGTATGGTACACTGGTGTGAGATATATATCCAGACCGGTGGATTAAATTTTGAACACCTTCTGTAATGGCATCCCCCGCCCCCCCATATGTTTCCTGCTACGTAATAAACTCTGGTGTATTATGTTTGTTTTATTTACAAATTGTCCCGTAAACGGGAGGCTTACGGCCCTATAAGTATTCGGTGGATTCCATTGTAATAATGTCACCTTCAATCTATCTAAATTTGTAAACATCAATGTGAATGGCCCTGCTGCCCCTGCATATATATATATATATATATATATATATATATATATATATATATATATATATATATATATATATATATATATATATATATATATATATATATATATATATATAGTGCAAAAATTTTCCTAACGAATCGTTGGAACAAGTGGCAAAAATGTCAAGGTAAAAAATATTCAATAGAGAAAAGACATGTTAAGTCGCTTCACCGATTTATTTTCAAATAAGAAAATAACTGAAAAAATCTGCTGTGAATTTGTGCCACTTGTCCCAACGATTCGTTAGGACAATTTTTTCAGTATTATATATATATATATATATATATATATATATATATATATATA
>SEYY01018611.1:5000-12500 GCA_009176605.1 Armadillidium nasatum | reverse complement strand
CTCTACGATATTTCGGTGAATCTTTTGCTATCGCGCTGGACATTTCGAATCCCTTCGATAGGGACTGGTACAAAGCTTTGATCTAAACTTTCCTCTTTCAGAATTTATCCTTCTTTGATTTTTTTTCTGGTCGATCTATAGCTGCTGTTGTAGACGACCACCATTCATCCTTTAAATCTGCTAATAGTGGTGTTCCTCATTATTCTGTCCTATCCCCAAAGCTTTTTAAACTTTTAATTAATAATCGTCCTCTATTACTTCATTACCTATCCGATCCTATGCTGATGATCTCACCCATCATTACTCCTTTCAGTTAATTGACACTAGAATGGTGGCCTTGTAATATCTGAACTCTGATTTTTCTCGCACTTCAAATTGAGGAAGAGAAAACATAGTCTTTTTCAATGCCTCAAAAACTCAGTTTCTCCATATCTCTACTCGAGACTATCTTCTACAAAACTATAACATCTTCTAAAACACGCAACTCAAGCCTTCATCTGTCCTTAATAATCTCTAGTGTTCTTTCTTGGAAGGATCACATTACTTCTCTTTCTAAAAAAGCTTCTAAGAGGTTGGGTGTTCTGTTGCACATTCATTATTTTTTTATGAAAATCCAATTGCTTTCTCTTTATAGGGGTGTTGTTCTCCCCTGTTTGGAATACGCCTCATACATCTGGGGTAGTTCCACTCACACAGCTCTCCTTGACAAGGTAGAGTCTGGCTTTTCGTCTTAACTAATTCTCTCCAGTCTCTTTCTCTTCTGAACTCTTCCGTTGCTTTTCTCCTCCATTGATAACACGCTTGTGTAACACGATTTTCTACACAGTCTTATCCTTTCTCTGTTCAACTGTCTGATCCCAGACTTAACCGCTATGCCTAATCTTATATGTACTCAACTGGTAAAGTCTGGAACACACTCCCTTTTTCTGTTTTCCCAACTTCTTTTGGCTTGCACACTTTCAAGCTCCGTGTATGGGTGTATGTCGTCGTTTAACGATTAGGTTCTGTATTGACCCAACTCTGGTGGAAATTAGTAGGTTTCTGGTCTTTACCCACCAGAGGATATATATATATATATATATATATATATATATATATAGTATATATATATATATATATATATATATCTATATATATATATATATATATATATATATATATATATATATATATATATATATATGGAGGCAAGATAGAGAGAAGTTAGGAGAGGTGATAAAGAAGTTTTTCTGAAAAGCTAAAAGAGGTGGAATTGATCGTGAACGTTGAAAAGCAGAACTGTTAATAATTAAAAGGGAGGAGGAGGGAGAGGAGCTTGTGATGAAGGTGCATGGCAAGGAGGTGATTGTGGTAGAGAGATGTGAGTATTTGGGGAGGGGAAAGTATTCACAAGTTAATGGGGTAATATGCTGGAAATCACCAACGGGATGGAAAAATACGGAAGAAGTGGTGTGAGCGCTGTACCCAATCTTGGCCGACAAAAGAATGAATATAGGAGTAAAGAAAGTAATTTTTGAAAGTACTCTGACCTCAATTTTGTAATATGGAACGGAGACGTGGAGTACGACAACAAGAGAAGAAAGCAGAATTCAAGCAGCAGAGATGAGGGTGCTGCGTTTGATGGTGGGAAGAACCAGGAAGGAAAGGAATAAGAAGCGAAAGAATTAGATAATGTATAGGGGTTGAACCAATTCATCAAAAGATAGATGTAGCAAGACTGAGATAGTTGGGACACGAGTGGAGGATGCAGGAGGGAGAGAGGCTAGAGGGAGGTGAGAGTGGACGCCAAGAGGAAGAAGACTGATAGGGAGACAAAGGAGAGATGGATGTAGTCAGTTGGGGATTCACTGAGGGGACATCAGCTGCCTACGGTGGAACAGTTGGTGGCAGATGGAATTATTTACCACAGATTTAGATGGAGACGAGTGCTGGCCCCACTGACAGGTCCCTAGAGCCTTACTTGGATCGGATATATATATATATATATATATATATATATATATATATATATATATATATATATATATATATATATATATATATATATATATATATATTCTTAACAGTTAAAAAGTGGTATCGGTAAATTTTTAGGTATCGGTATCGGTATCGGTATCGGTATCGGTAAAAAATTTTGGTATCGCTCCATCCCTATATATATATATATATATATATATATATATATATATATATATATATATATATATATATATATAATATATATATATATATATATATATATATATATATATATATATATATATAATTCTATAGATTTTATAAATTTGTTTATTGCTGGTAAAACTACTAATACTAATATAATAATAATAATAATAATAATAATAATAATAATAATAATAATAATAATGAAGAATATTGTAATCACACCAACATTAATTATTACTAGAGGAAAGCTACTGAATGGCACAAGAGAATCAGTTCTATTTATTTATTTATAATACAAGAAGTTTTAAATTTTAAAAAAGGAGAAAATTACTTCATTTTTTACACTGCTACAAACATATTCAAAGTACTTTAGGAATAGGAATAATAATAATAATAATAATAATAATAATAATAATAATAATAATAATAATAATAATAATAATAATAATAATAATATAATAATAATAATAATAATAATAATAATAATAATAATAATAATAATAATAATAATAATAATAATAATAATAATAATAATAATAATAATAATAATAATAATAATAATAATAATAATAATAATAATAATAATAATAATAATAATAATAATAATAATAATAATAATAATAATAATAATAATAATAATAAATAATAATAATAATAATAATAAAAGCTCATGTGCGTATCCCAAAGGGATACGCATATATTCTTGCTGACAGTTAAATTTTATTATAAAATTTTATTATAAAAATAAAAAAAATTATTATTAAAATATTTTGTGAAATTTTTATTTTTTTAAATTTTATTTTTATTTTTTATAATTTTTTTCATTATTATTATTATTTAATTATTATTATTTTTTATTTAAAGAAATTTAATAAAATTATTTGGTGAAGCAACTATATTTGTGAAGCAACTTAATGGTGTACCGCGCAAAATGCACATAGGCCAAAAATGAACGGAATAATAATAATAAGATATAGATAATGCCATTCAAATCATGCAGTTAATTTTGGAAAGGTTAAACTAGACTGGTTTGGTTAAAATTCGAATAGTTAAAGAGTGGGGGTAGGTGGGATGTTTAAGTTTTATGGTAGAGGGGGGTGGGGTTACGAAGAAATATTTATGACGTCACTAAATTTACATCAAGTAACTGAATTAACCCAAAGAAACGCTCTTAAATTTTCAATAAGTTGCACTACATTAATTAATATTATTGCCTAAAACACTTTGATTATGTGTTAGTCCATTAATAAAGACCATATATATATATATATATATATATATATATATATATATATATATATATATATATATATATATATATATATATATATATATATATATATATATATATATATATATATATATATATATATATATATATATATATATATATATATATATATATACAGGTATATTTGTTATTCTGTATTTTCCAAAACGTGTCCTGTTACGCTGGAACATCCAAGCTATATCCAGTAATTCTGTATCATCCAAGTCGCGTCATGTTATCCTGTATCATCCAAGCTGTGTCCTGATAATCTGTATCATTCAAGCTGTGTTCTGATACTTTCAATCATATAAGCCATGTCCTTTAATTTTGTTTCATCCAAGTCGTGTCCTGTTATCAAGTATCAACCAAGCTGTGTCCTGATACTCTGTATCATCTAAGCTGTGTCATGATACTTTGTATCATCCAAGTCGTGTCCTTTAATTTTGTATCATCCAAGTCGTGTCCTGTATCGTTCAAGCAGTGTCTTGTTATTTTGCGTCATCAAAGAAATCTGTCTTCTCTTTTTGTACTCTGTATGAACCAAGCTTGTTATTATATCACTTAAAAACTCAATCATCTTTGCCGCCGCTTCTTATTATGTCAAACGACATCATAACTTTTATTGACTTAAAATAAGTCTATAAAATGATTGAATATAGCGATAAAAATATTCATTATATTTATTCCATGGATTCTTTTTTTATTAAAGGTCTTACTAATGTAATAACACAAAATGAATAATAACTGTGAAGGGGTTATACTCAAAGACTATAAATTTCTGAAGTTCACACAACGTTCTACACTTACACAACATCAAAATCAAATCAACATAAAAGACAGACATTTTTCACTTCGTTCCCACAAGAATATTCAAGAGTGAATATCAAAATGCACAAAATTTCAATGAAAGACTCTCTCTCTCTCTCTCTCTATCTCTATATATATATATATATATATATATATATATATATATATATATATATATATATATATATATATATATATATATATATATATATATATATATATATATATATATATATATATATTTCTTTTGGTATTCCTCTTCTATTTGCTCATTTACGTCTAGCTCTCTTAATCGCTCCATAGCGGCAGTAATTGTAAAGACTATTCTTCTTCCTACTATCAAAACTGTGGTGTTCCTCAAGGTTTCCTTTAATTTCACACTGTATTTATAATTTTCATTAATATTCTCACTTGATCCTCTAACTCTATTTATTCCTATGACACCGACGACTTCCGTTCTTCAACTTATTGCAAATCGATTTCAACTCTTTTTGCATATAGTCTCCTTCGTCTTCGTTTTTCCAATTACATTCTAGTTTATCTGGATAAGATTTCTAGGTGGAGTAACCTTAATGTTGTGAACCTCAACTCCTTAATAACTCAACTTCTCCATATATCCCTCAAAAAAAAAAAAAATTGCAAATTTTCCTGTATTTTTCAAACATTTTACCGTTTCGTTTACTGATAATACAGTAAATATATAACTTTTAATTTATAACTTTTCGCTACAGTAGCATAACGAAACAATGACTTACTGTCGTTTACGTGCTTTAAACGTGATGCTTCGATCCATCATTCTTGGAAGAAACATCCTAGAAAGTAACCCTCCTTGAATAGGACAATATTCATGAGGTGAGAATTATTTATTAAAACATAATAAAATGTAACTAATAAATTATCTTGGAAATCTCTTTCTCAATGGTTGTTGTGGCGACTTCAAAAAAAAGCTAAAAGTCCAGTTCAGATTGTGAGTATATTTCTCTTTCTTACATCTACTCCACCTGTACAGGGGTTTAATCAGCCCCTATATGGAGTATTGTTCCATATCTGGTGGTGGGGGATTTAGTTCCACACATCTTTTGAACTGAGTAATGTTCATGGCCGAGCCTCATTAATCAAGTAATTTTTACTATATAAATGTCTAGATTCTTTGCCATTGCGATGAGAAGCCGACATTCTATCTCTTTACCAAAAATACTTCAACAGCAGATACTCGTGGGAATTAACAATTGCATTTCACCGCGTGTGCAACGCCCTCGCAGCACAATGAGAATCTTTACATAAATTTTGTCTGGAAGAGATTGACAATCCAACGCTTGATCGATGTAGTACCGCCTTCCTTCCTGCCACTTCTTTTCTCTCGATTTCTTTACAGTCATTTTTCCCTTTCAATATTTAACCTTCCTCACTTAAAGGCTTCCGCCTTCGCCTACCTGAAAAGTTTGCCTTTAGACTTCAGTATGAAAGAGTTTTACAATATTTTTTTAATTTTCGATTTTTAATCGTCCCATATATATATATATATATATATATATATATATATATATATATATATATATATATATATATATATATATATATATATATATATATATATATATATATATATATATATATATATATATATGATGGGACGATTAAGAATTTCTTGACGATGACGATGATGATGACGGATTATGGTAAATTTGACGATGACGATGAAATTGAAAAAGTATATTTTAAAAATTTCCATTATTTTATTAAATTTAACAACTTTATAATATGGAAGAATTAACTTGTCTTTATTCTTTATTCAATATGTAAAGACATGCAATTTTAATATATAGTGTAATATAGGGTGTCCCACCCGCTCTCGGCCCTAGATATGCACTTTTAGATATCAAAGTTCTAGTCATTAATTAATAAAATTTGCTACCAACAAACTTTGGTGAGCGAGAAGAGAGACAGAATCATGAGGTAGCTCCCTTTGTCTCACACACACACACACACGTCCAACGTCAGCATGTAGGAAATTGAGTCCTTTGAAAATCGAGTCTTTTCCAAGGGAATTTGGGGGCAAGCTTCTGTAACATTGAAGAACGTGTTCTAGCATGCCTTAATGCTAATAAAGATCAATTTCAAAATTTGTAATGTCATCACGATTCTCACACACCAACTTTCATTAACTTTTATTAACTATTGTAATGATTAGTACTTTGAAATCTATAAGCGAATATGTGGGGCTGAAGTGGGAAGTGGGGATACGCTGTAGAACCTTCAGGACATTGATTTTTAAAATTTTAATATGTGAGAACATGGACAGACGTGAAAAATTCTAGTACTTTAAATTTAGAGCTTTTAAATTGTGATGCAGAAACAATCTTTTCTAATATTTCTGGGATAATTCGATTTCGTCTTGGAGACGATATTTGGCCCAAACTACTAAACAGCCTTTCACTCTCAATGAAAGTGGGTGGAGCAAAGAGATATTTATAAGCTCATATAAATACATTAATCGTCAACATAATCGGTAGAAAATTGACGATAATGACAGAAAAAATTTCCCGATATTGTCGATGACAATGATGATTAATCATAGCATCACTAATATATATATATATATATATATATATATATATATATATATATATATATATATATATATATATATATATATATATATATATATATATATATATATATATATATATATATATATATATATATATTAAAAAAAAATACCAGTTTTTATTTATTGATATAAAAAACAAATTTAAGAAGTAATTTAAATGTCATGTAAGTGTCGCCTTGTTATTATTAAAGCAACAGTTTGCTTTATTTATAACTGTTAATTAGGGTCATTAGACGAGCCCTTATATAATTTGGATTTATTTTTGTATTTTTTTTTTTTTTATTAAATAATTATTTTTTTAATTATTAATAGCATTTTATTTATATATATATATATATATATATATATATATATATATATATATATATATATATATATATATATATATATATATATATATATATATATATATATATATATATATTAGGCTTGGGTTCAAGTACGAGTACTTATACTTCAACTTAAGTACAAATTTCTAATTGTACTTGAGGTTTCAGCAACCAAAAGTACTTTTATTTTAGTCTAATGTACTAGGAAAAGTTCAAGTACTTTCAAGTACTTTAAGTACAAGTTGAATTTTAAAAGTAAAAATCCAAATAATTATTATTTATTCTGAAAAGAAAACAAAATGCATTTCTGATCCTCA
>SEYY01018610.1:17500-37500 GCA_009176605.1 Armadillidium nasatum | reverse complement strand
TTCTAATTCCATTCTGATGGCATTCTTTTTGCCAACACGTTTCCTTTCTCTTTCAATTTTTTTTATCCAACATATTACTTTCATTGAATATCCCCATATCCTTCAATGCTGCATTGACTCAGCAGCAGTGACCCTATTTTTACAGGGAAACCTGTCAAGTTATCGCTAAATGTTTATACACAAATATATTCTGAGAATTTTTAACTAAGTTCAAATTTGGAAGAAATTCTTCATTCGTTTCATGCTTTCCAATTACCAAAACATTTGTGAATGTGTGTGTGTTTTGTAAGGATTGTGTGTGAATATGTTGTATGCCTTACAAGCTAAACAGGAGATCGGGAGGTAAATTACATTTTAGACACTTTGAGATTGATTTTAGAATCGAGAATAACGTAAAAGTGGAGAAAATGTTGCGGAGGAGGGGGGGGGGAGAGGGTGTAGGGTTGCACAACTTTGAAATTTTGCATAGAGTATCAGACCGTGATACTAACGCCTGTGAAAATCGTAGTTTTGACAATTTAAAAAAAAGGTATGTTTTGATCCACCTTATATATATATATATATATATATATTATATATATATATATTATTTTATATATATATATATATATATATATATATATATATATATATATATATATATATAATATATATATATATATATATATCAGAAAGACTCAAACTATTTGGTGAAAGATGTGGAATTTTACTGATGCCCGTTTAGTCTAATCTGATGTTTACATTTCTCATATAATTAAAATAAATTAATGCAAAATTGTTCTAAACTATTCTTCACATTCCGGATTTAAAACATTATAATACAGTAAAGTTATTTAAAGCTTTTAATAATTGTTTGGACAAACATGCACTCACACAAACCACACTCTCTCTCTCTCTCTCTCTCTCTCTCTCCTCTCTCTCTATATATAAATAAATTATATATATATATATATATATATATATATATATATATATATATATATATATATATATATATATATATATATATATATATATATATATATATATATATATATATATATATAGTGGGCAAAGGCCAAAGGCCTACTAATTTCCGTCAGAATTGGGGAAATACCGGAAACCTAGCCGATATGTCACTTTAAACTGCGTTTGAAGGGAAGCAAGTCAAAAGATATTGGGAAAGCAAATAAAGGGATTTTCTTTCAGACTTTATCAATAGAGTACTTGTAATATTGAGCATAGTGGTTAAGTCTGGGTCAGAAAGAGAATGTGCAGAAAGGTATGTCGCATTAGTAGTTCTCACTGGAGGTAGTATGCGACTGGAGAGTTCAGAAGATGAGGGTCCATTGTAATAGCGATAGTTTAGAGAAAGTGACGAAACAATTCGACTGCCAGAAAGAAACCGCAGAGAGTTAGTGAGAGAGAAAAAGTAGATAAGACGAAAAGCCCTAGATTCTACCTTTTCAAAGTGAGATGCATGAAAGAAACACCCTAGATGTGTGAAGTATTCTAAATACAGGAGCGAACAACATCCCCATAAATAGCAAGCAACTGAGGTGGTATGAAGAAATTACTGAAGGCTCCTCAGAGCACCCAACATCTTAGAAAGAGAAGTAATGTGATGCTTCCAGAATGACCACGAGAAAAAGAAACACTAAGAATATTAAGAACAGGAGAAACTTTCAGTTGTGTGTTTAAGAAGAAGATACAGTTGTGTGAAGGTTGTCTAGATACGAGAGATGAAGAAACTAAGTTTTTGAGGCATTGAAAACGAGCATGTTTTCTCTGTCCCAATATATAATATAAGAGAAACATCAGATGCCAGTTTTTTTGTTCCAAGGCCACACTCCTAGTGTTAGTCAATTGTAGTTTCTCAGGGTGTCTTTCAAATTGAAAGGAGTTATGAAGGGTGGAGTCATCAGCGTAGGAGTGGATAGGGATAGGGATGAAGTAGTAGTGGGGTCATTAATGAATAATAGGAAAAGTGTTGAGAACAGGATAGATCACTGAAGAACACCACTATTAATAGAGAGAAAAGTTGAAAGGTGTGTTATGCGAGCCCTTCTCATTGGAGGTGACTGTCTACAACAGTTGCTATGGAACGATCGGACAGAAAATAAGAGAGAAAGAAAGAATCCGAAACAGGAATCTAGAAATCAAAGTTTGGTGAAGGCTCTATCGAAAGCTTCCGTTATGTCTAGAGCGATAGCAAAAATTTCAGAGAAATGCTGAGGAGCGCAAGGAAGATCACCAGCAGAGCTTTCTTTACGAAAGTCATACTGGTGATCATAGATCAAATTAGAATAATTGAGATGTTTCCATATCTTCCTGTAAAGGATAGATTCGAAAACTTTAGAAAGAACGGAGATTAAAGAAATGAGACGATAGCTAGAGGGTTGAGAATGGTCTCACAGGCTAATTTTTTTCTGTTTTTTACCACTCGAGGTCAGAGCCCTTTTCAAGGGCGCACATTTCCAGCAAAAAAAAAAAAGAGAAGGTTGAAGTAAAAAGCAGAGAAAAAATATGCACACACACACACACACACACACACACACACACACACACACACATACATATATATATATATATATATATATATATATATATATATATATATATATATATATATATATATATATATATATATATATATATATATATATATATATAATATATATATATGTTCATATGCACAAGTTTTGAGAACCACAGGAGGAATTTCATCAAGTCGTACGCCTTCTTAGTGTTAAGATCAGAGAGCAGATATGACGTTTTTTTTAAAAAAAATTACAATTTTAGATATAAATAAGTTGGAGGGGGTTGAAGGAAGAGGTATAGACCTGGAATCGTCTAAAGAGGAATTAGATGCAAAAGTTTAGAGCGAAGAGAATATGATCCTAACAGAAGGAAAAACAGAAGTTGAGCCATCAGAAGATACTAAAGGATGGAAAGAAGAAGAAACAAAGTTAGAGTCGATAATTTTTTGAAAAATTCCAAGAAAACCGAGAGGAAGTGGAACCAAAAAGATCATTGGATTTTCGACGGAGAAATGAGTTTTTTGGTGCAACGGAGAATAGATTTTGGAAATTTCTACGTTCAAAATATAAGTTGCATGAGTTCCTGGAGTTTTAATATGTCAGTAATCTCTGAAGTCAGCATTCCTATTAAGAATAGCATGAGAACATGCATAGATAAGCCAATGTTTGTTAGGTTTAGTTGAAGGGAAAGTTATGCGATCTACAAACTATAAAGAACCCTTCCTATTGAAGCAGTAATCATTCCACTGGAAGTCAAAATAGGACAGAAAGTCCTTCCAGCTTGAGGCACCGAAGGCAACAAATGTTTCTTCACAATAGGCGGGGCTCTTTCTTGCAGAAGACTTGAAAAGATAGAAGATAATAAGATCACAGAAATAAGAGGAACCTAGAGATGGATAAAGTTTAACAATAAAATGAGAAAGATTAGAAGTTTTAAAAAGGTCTAGAATGTTGAGTTCATCTATCAGGCTATTAGGGCAACGAGTGTGGAGCTGCGTCATCTTCTCGAGGTCATTTTTGGAGAGAGAAATGGAAGGCACGTTCAATGGCTGGGAACAAGAAGAAAACCATTTGCGATAGTGGCCATCGAAATCTCCTAAAATAATGATTTCAAAGATGGAAGAAGAGAGAATGTTCTATCCTGGAGCTTACATAGTCAAAGAATTTTTGGAATCCGCCCTTTTAGGCTTCTCAGAAGCTAATACTGTGGGTGCCATGGTCATTTTGTTTTTTATAATGTATTGTCTATAACAGAGTTTATTATGTGTGAAAGGAGAGCCTACTCCGTGTAGAGAAATGTGGAAATGAGAACGAAAGGGTGTGTACCATTGGAAAAAACTCCAACAGCCTATAATCCCTATGAGGAGTAACTTCATCACCTAGGGAGAGTTACTTCCCTATCCCATATATATATATATATATATATATATATATATATATATATATATATATATATATATATATATATATATATATATATATATATATATATATATATATATATATATATAAACTTTATTGTAAAATATCCTGTTATTCGGTCTTTTTTGGGTTTATTATAAGAATTAAAACTTTTATATTATATTAAAATGAATGCACAATATGCTCTATCTTTTCCTACTCTATTATTCATAACAGTACCTTTGACTATTCATGTTAAATTAATATAGATATGTATTCGAGAATTTAATAACTTGCTCACATAAATAAATATATATATATATATATATATATATATATATATATATATATATATATATATATATATATATATATATATATATATATATATATATATATATATATATATATATATATATATATATATATATATATATATATATATATATATATATATATATATATATATATATATATATATATATATATATATATATATATATATATATATATATATATATATATATATATATATAGAGAGAGAGAGAGAGAGAGAGAGAGAGAGAGAGAGAGAGAGAGAGAGGATGAACACAAATAAGAAAACAGTAGACAGAATGGGTATATTTGACAGATATCAACTCCAGCAAATTGAAGAGGCGACACAGACTCTCATGTGTCACGTGTGATAAGTAACCTATAACGTCGTTAGTAATCGCAACTGATCTGCGTTCAACATTCTGTACTGTACAAGTGAGGTATATCCAAGAGTGCAGAGTTTCAAAAAAGGGAAATTTGTTTCCCAGATACAATATCCAAAGACTCGAACCCATATTGGACTCCCGGAAAAACATCATTCGATAAACACCATTGTGAACATTAGTCGAAATCGGGTGACAGAGACATAAGAGCATTGCGAAGGGTTGTGACTAAAAATTAGAAAACAACAAGAGCAAAAGATACTCTTAAGATGAATATCAATCATGCAATCCCTGTCAAGAACAGTGATTAGGGAACTCAATAGGCTCAATATTCATATGCTTACTATAATCGCCAGACCTTTTGTAAACGACATGAATATCAGAAAGTGGAGAGAGAGAAAGAGTGATGAATCTCATAAAGACTGAACAGCCTGACAATGGAAGAGAGACTTTTCATCATATTAATTGGTTTCCACACTATTCCCAACCTCCGGCGGAGTTTACATATGGAGAACGTCAAAGGAATATGATCTAGACTACCTTATGCCACAGGTGAAGTACTGAGTAAGTTCCATCATGACTTGGTAGCAATTCATGTATTCTGCGTTCTCAATTATCATCATGTGCGATTATGTAACTGCCAGAGATTATGTACGCATTTTGGGCGACCAGATTCATCCAATGTAGCAGAGAAAGTTTCTTGGAGGTAGTGCATTTTATCAAAGATTAGGTTCCAATTCATCCAGTTCACATTGTCTAAATCATGGTTTGATGAACATGCAGATGAGGTGTCTTATTCTTTCTTACCTCAACAATCGTCAAACCTTTATTAAAGAGACCCTTTTTCCAAAACTGAAGAATTGGGTTGAAGATCGCTATCCTTCACAAGCCATTCCCTACTTGAATTTCGTCTACTTTTCATGAGGAATGGTATAACATCCCATTATTCACCATCCTGGACTGATATTTGTCAATTTCTAGAAGAATTTATGCGATTTGTTAATGTAAAAGGTGGTCCCACATCATATGAAGAAATATTCATAATTTTACCATGTGTGACAATCGAGGTCCATTAATTCTCCGTATTTTGAATACTGCAGCTCACATAAAGAATACATATAGGAGAGCAACAACAAATGCTATTGGCAGACGAGCCAGAAAATGTACAGAGGTCCATGGATGGTACCTTTGAAAATTTATTGTAAAATAACAATGCTCTTCAAAAAAACTTTTGTTAGTCTGCTTGTTCATACTTAAACTTTTGGAACGCTGTAATTCGACAACAAATGAAAATCAGCTTACCAGGATATTCTGCCGAATATTGAAAATCGGATATTCGGTCTGATATCCGGTATGCGTTATCCGGCAAATTTGCTATCCGGCTCATCTATATATATATATATATATATATATATATATATATATATATATATATATATATATATATATATATATATATATATATATATATATATATATATATATATATATATATATAAAGGATGTCACGGATGTGATGTGGTTCAGAATCTGAATATTGGAAGATCACTTATTTATATTCTAATAAGAAAAGTCAGTTTTTAAATAACAGAAATACTTCCCTTTAAATTAGGTTTGAAATTTACTCTATAATAATTAATAATGAAAAGAAGCAGAGAAGTAAATAAAGAATTTGAGAGTTAATTAACCAAATGCTGGAAGATAACGCCACCAGTCAAATGTCCCAACAAAATCTGTCACCAACAACTTCCCCTTTACGATATGTGTTAAACAAGTACTTTGATACTTGAACCTTATTAAATGGTTAAGTTATATTTTAAAATTAGAACGTTATTTTCATTTTCACCCTTACGACTCCACCTCTTTTGCATATATATCATTAATCATTAATCAAATGTTCAAATCATTAATCATTAATCAAATCATTAATCAAATGTTCACTTGGAAGACTGCTGGGAGAGCGTCAAATAAGTTGACTTAATGTAAAATATTTTACCTCATTCATCTTTTATAACTGTAAAGGATTAGTCATTTGAAACCATTTTTTGGCATTACAATACAAATAAACAACTTTTTTAAGAACTTTATTTTATCTTCTGTGCCTTTTTCACCGTACGACTTGATGACAAAAGAAAATTAATTTTATCAGTTACAATAGAATCAATTGATTTTTTTCCTTTCTTGATCGTCATTGCTATGAATCTCAAAAGCGTTTTCAGTAACTCCTTTTCAGACGTTATTTCTTTTTGACCTTAAAAAATTCTGAACAACTATTTATTGTCATCATTTCATCATTGAAGTTGAGGTGAACTTAGATTTGTACCATGGATTGCAGAGTGGTTGTTCTTTTGAAACCATCATAACCTTTTGAAGATTCTGAAGAATCAAACCTCCTAACAAATTTGCATCAAAATTTTTGTTGTATATCTACATAATATTTTGCATTTGATCATGTGCATTTGAACATAAATCATTACGCCTTTGAGATGATATGAATAGCACCGTCCATATTGATCTCAACAGTGGAATTACATGGACAATGAAAGCGATGGTATCTCTCAGTTTTTAAATTATTTTTAATATGGTAAAAGTTTCATTTTATGACAAGTAATGGCTAAATTATTGCCCTTTATCATATGTTGATTTATTTTCGTGACTGATTTGGCATAAAAGACTAATTTTTCATATCTGAGTTGTATCATTTCTAGCATAATTTCTATCATGTGGGTATATATATCTTCGATTACATTCAGCTTCGATTGTTAAAGCTTTTCTTACAGCTTTCTTCTGAGACGGACATATACATCTATGACAATAGCACTGTCTATCCTCCTGGCCAGTCCTGCATGGAAAGTGATAGCTTCAGTTGATATTAAGAGAGTAGCAGAAGGGTTGTTAATCATCAGTGTTTACTATTGAATTTTCAGCTTGTAATGATATTAATGCAGATTGGGACACTCTCCGAATCTGATTCTTATAAAACTGATAACACTTTAGTTGAAAGAAGGAAATAAATTTAGTAGAATACTATTAACTATAGTCTAACATGCTTAGTCATAGACCACTATAATTCTTCCTATTATTATTATTATTATTATTATTATTATTATTATTATTATTATTATTATTATTATTATTATTATTAAAATTACAATTTTTTACAAATAAAGATTAGCCACTGGTCTAAATTAAATCGTAGTTAATTTACCTAATAAAGAACTGGAAATAAAAAACTGTATTTTTCTATTTTTTTTTATAAGCAATCACTATGAAACAATGTTCTAAGCGAGCGTTTCTCAACCTTTTGCCTATCGATCTATCGTGTACCAATTAAATTTTAAATAATTTTTCATGGCTATGCAATATAAAAATACAAAAACATATAATAAGAGCATAAATTCACACTTTTTTTTTTAATATAACATATTCATCATATTAAGAATATAAACTGAACTTTATTTGAATATAATATATTCGTCATTCTACTTATAAAGTTTGCACACTTAAATGGGAAATAAACATAATAAATTTAATAGCTTCTTTGTTCTTGCTCCCTCTCAATAATTATATCAATATTTGATTAAAAATTTTTAAAGCTAATCGAATAGGTGTACCAAAGTTTAAACCACCTTTTATTTTCGTTTTCAATGCCAAGAATCATGATTCGCACAAACAGGTTGTTGCAAATAGTACGAATTGGATATTCATCTAATTTTGATCCAAAAGTAATGTTGATGAATAGTTCGAAGATATACAATTAAAAGGACTGTGGACGGGCTATTGTTTTTGATCAGGTCGAATTTTTTCACTGATATATTATAGCCTAGGCAGCTCGAGGAACGTTAAAATTATTTTTTTTTTTAAGAATTACAAAATATACTTATCATTATTATTATTATTATTATTATTATTATTATTTTATGTATATAAAAGTTTCATTTTATGACAAGTAATGGCTAAATTTTAATTTGTTCTATTATTATTATTATTATTATTATTATTATCATTATTATTACGTTGTTGTTGTTGTTGTTGTTGTTGTTGTTGTTGTTCGTGTTGTTGTTGTTGTTGTTCTTAATGTTGTCATTGTTATATAATTTTAGCTAACCTCTAGCCTTTAAATCTTTCTATTTTAGTTTTTCTTCCATAATAGCCTAAAATTGATGTGAGCTAGATCGTAGACTAAACTTGTCAGGGTTGGTGATTTTTTTGATTTTTTTTTAAAAAATCAAAAAAATAAAAAAATCAATGATTTTTTTGATTTTTTTGATTTTTTGATTTTTTTGAAAAAATAATAAAACTGTTTTTTTTAATTTTTTTTTTATTTTGTCATATTTTTTGATACTTAATGATACAACAGATATATTAGTTCCTTCTTACTGTGTTAAAAAACTTTAAAGTAGTTTATATATTAGAAATATAACTTCCTTAATATTTGGTTCAAGATTTCATATAGGGTAATACAAGAATCTGATCTTCATTATAATATAATTTATCCAATATAGAACTGTTAGAGTTTAGAATTCCTAATATATATTCAATCAAATCTTCAACAAAATTTTATTGAGCTTTAATCTAATGCAATTTGAGGTTATAGACTAGAGGTGGACCGGATAGTAATTTTTTACTATCCGCGGATGCGGATGCGGTTGCGGATATTCAATTGCGGATATCCGCAGATGCGGATGCGGATGCGGATAGTTTAATTTTTTAAGAGTTTTTGCCATAGATTCTTGGAATTTTAAATATAATATCCAGAATCTATGTTACCAGGGTGTGGGACGGGGACCCAACTCTTGAACACCCCACCAACCTCTTTCACCAACCTCCACTCCACCCATTTGAATAAAGGTTATATATATATAATATATATATATATATATATAATATATATATATATATATATATATATATATATATATATATATATATATATATATATATATAGCCAGTAATTCAGTATTACCTTAACACTTCACAGTTTCACATATTCCATTTGAAGTTAATAATTGGTAAGTTATTTTTTAGAAATAAAAGCTTTTGGGCTCTTTCAGGCGAAAGTGTGGTTCGCTTTTCGTCGTAAATGAGGCCTGCTCCACTGAAAAGACGCTCACTAGCAACACTAGTTGAAGGACTTGCTAAATAAGTCCTTGCCAGCTCAGCAAGAAAAGGGAAACTTTTGCAATTATCTCTCCACCAAACCAGTTGGTCTTTATCTGCCTCCAAACGTGGGAGTTTCAGATAATTTTCAATAATCGATATTGTATCCTTTGACACTTCTGACTGTGATTCTTCATCGCTGCTGGAAGCTAGAAGATCTTTCATTGATTTAGCAATGCTTAAGCTAACAGATTTTGTTTCTTTTGTATCTGAGAGCTTTTGCTTTTTCTTGAAAGGCGTTATTTTAGCTGTTTCTATCATCTCATCGCATAAGCATCCTAATTTGATTTTAACATTCTGAGAAACAATTGGTTTAAAAATTTTGTTTTGTACCTAGGATCTAAAAAGGTTGCAGTTGTATAAGCATCATCATTTTCCAGGTTTTCAAATCTGTCGTTCATCTCCTTCATTAATGTTTCAGTCATCCTTGAAACTCCCTTAGACTTAATAACATTTGTTAACACAACTTTCAATGTTGAAACAAGTGGTATCACATCTGACAAACATGATTCAGCTGAACTTATAGTCTTTGTTAATTCTTCAAAAGGCTTAAGGATATTAATACAATTATTTAAAATGTCATTTTCGTCAGCTGTTAGAGGCTTTATTTTTGTGCTGCTTGAAGCATAAAGGCAAATGTCCTCATTAATTTCGCTCATCCTCTCAAGCATATGCAAACTACTATTCCAGCGTGTTTGAATATCTTGCATGGCAGAAAGTGGACGAACATTTAATCTTGTTTGCATTTTCTTCAGCTCATTTATCTGTTTTTCCAACTTTTTTTGACTTGAACACTTTTATTACTATCCGCGTATGCTGATGCGGTTGCGGATATCCAATTGCGGATATCCGCGGATGCGGATATTGGAAAAATGATGCGGATATCCGCAGTTGCGGATGCGGATATCCGGTCCACCTCTATTATAGACATAAGAGAAAACAGAAAAGACAATTCCTTTTAATTTTCAACCATTTAAATTTTTATACAACATTATAAGAAAACAATATTCCTCTATATAAATTATAAAAGAAAGAAAAATTTAAGCACTTTTGATGCATAATCATTAATCCATAAATTAAATACATAACTTGCAAAATATATATATATATATATATATATATATATATATATATATATATATATATATATATATATATATATATATATATATATATATATATATATATATATATATATATATATATATATTGCAAGTTATGTATTTAATTTATGGATTAATGATTATGCATCAAAAGTGCTTAAATTTTCTTTCTTTTTATAATTTATATAGAGGAATATTGTTTTCTTATAATGTTGTATAAAAATTTAAATGGTTGAAAATTAAAAGGAATTGTCTTTTCTGTTTTCTCTTTTGTCTATAACCTCAAATTGCATTAGATTAAAGCTCAATAAAATTTTGTTGAAGATTTGATTGAATATATATTAGGAATTCTAAACTCTAACAGTTCTATATTGGATAAATTATATTATAATGAAGATCAGATTCTTGTATTACCCTATATGAAATCTTGAACCAAATATTAAGGAAGTTATATTTCTAATATATAAATTACTTTAAAGTTTTTTAACACAGTAAGAAGGAACTAATATATCTGTTATATCATTATGTATCAAAAAATATGACAAAATAAAACAAATAAAAAAAAAAACAGTTTTATTATTTTTAAAAAAATCAAAAAAATCAAAAAAATCATGATTTTTTCATAAAAAAATCAATTGATTTAATCAACTGATTAAATCAATTTGATTGAGCTAATCGTAGACCCTGAAACTTGTAAAGACAATTTTAAAAAATATTTAGAATAAATTTTAGTTCTATGGGATTAAAATATTTAAATAATTAAATATTCAGAGTTTTATTTGTTTTAGTATCTATGCAAGTATTTTATCTATTATTGTTCCGTTAAATTGTAATTTAGCATTCGCAGTTAAATGTGAGCTTCTCATATATATATATATATATATATATATATATATATATATATATATATATATATATATATATATATATATATATATATATATATATATATATATATGCGATACAAGTACCCCCAATGGGCATAACCCACGGAGTGATAGCATGGGCTAGACCATTCCGTTTCACTCCGTTGCCCTTTGTTTGGTTAATTTTCGCGTTTCACCTTCTCAGAGGGTCTGTAGTGTACCTTCTCCTCATGCTGGAGTGTCTATGCTCCCACTACCTCTCCACCCCATTTCTTCACATGTTCTCACAAATTTACAAGCGTTTACTCCTACATTACCTTTGTAAAACAAAACAAAACAAAATGGTGAAACTCAGAGCTGCGTCGGAGATGCTTCGAGGGGTGGCATCCAAAGAATGCCCCTCATCCACTTCTCATCCCATCATCAATTGGGAGTTGGCGGCCTCCGATGATGATTATGGTACCGCCATGACCCGGGCGTTCGGCTTGCCCCGGTGCACGATCTTCTTTTTTCATTAATTTCTGCAACATTCGCGGTCTTTTTCTAATTTCTCCATTGTCGAACACCATCCCTCTTCTAAACCTCATCTCCTGTTTCTAACCGAAACTCAGGTGCTTGAGTGTGCTGACAGCAAACCTTATTCTGTTATCTCCTACTGTCTCTATCCTCAATTTTCAGCCAAAGGAGGTTGTTGCGCATATGTGCGCAACGATGTCACTTGCTCTCGTGTCTCTAATTTGGAGTCTCCTGAATTCTCTATTTTATGGCTTTAGGTCTCTTACAATTCTACTACTAAATTTATTTGTTCTGTCAATTTATCTCCTAATTCTACTTACAATAAAAAATTCTTCGACTATTTAAACTCCAAAATAGAGCACATTGTTTCTTCTCCTCCTTTCTCCTAAACCATCATTTTTGGTGATTTCAATGGCTTTCATCTAGTTCTCATGATCCAGCCTGGTGAACTAAACTACAACTTTTCTATCCAGAACAACCTTGAGCAGTTGGTACAACTCCCTACCCGTATCCCTGACCGTCTTGATGATGAACCCAACATACTTGATCTTTTCTTAACCTCTTATCATTCTCCTTATACTGTTAAACTCTTTCCTCCTCTGGGTTCATACGATCACCTTATCTCCGTATCTTGTTCTGTCTCTTCAAGTCTTCCCCAAGAACGGCCCCAATCTTCGGCGAGGAGACGTTTCTGGCACTTCGGTGCTGCTAACTGGTCTGATTTGAGGTTGTACTTCTCTGATTTCACAGGGAATGATTATTGCTTTCGTGAGAGAGATCCCTCGGAGAGTGCTGAGCGCATAGCCGAGATGATTCTCTCTGGCATGGAGGGGTACATTCCATATTCTTTCCCTTCCACTAAACCTAGCAAACCTTGGTTTTAGAGATGTACCGATAGTATCGGTATCGGCAGCATCGGCCATTTTTTTGGGTATTGGTATCGGTATCGGTATTGGTTAATTTAGCTGATACTTGGCCGATACTCCGATACTTTGAATTCGACTACTAAGTGATGTCTTTATCTTAATGGAAAATATTATGTCGTGTTTGAATAATAGCGTATTTTATATTTTGTCTTTTCTGCTGATTAATTGAGGTCTCTTCTTTCATTATTTTTATTCTTTATATTGTAGCTAGTTAAAGAATCTTCTTGTAAATTGTAATCATGTTAAAACATAAACGCGAGTAGCTAAACTTTGTAAATACCTACTGGAAAATGGAAATGGAATATTTTTTGAATAAACACAAACATAAAAAAGTTATTAGTATTATATTTGCATTTATTATTCCTAAAAGATAATATTTTAATTTATAAAATATACTTGGGCACAACCAAATATGAAATACATGACTAAGTATTGGTTGTACAGGGAATGCAATCCTCAGTTGCCTAGCAGTACACAATTTTCCTATCTTATTACTGTGTATTTCTTATAATAATTAAAGTATCGGTATCGGCACATTAAAAAATAGTATCGGTATCGGTATCTGCCTCTTTACTGGTATCAGTACATCTCTACTTGGTTTAGCTCTACTTGTTCTCGCTCTATCCGCCGCAGGGATGCTGTCTTCAGAGATTACTGTCGTCTTCAAACTCCTGAAACTCATTCAACTTATATTTCATACCGGAATCGTGCAAAATCTATTCTTCGAGATACCAAAAACTCTTTTCTCCGTAGAAAATACAATAATCTTTCCGGTTCCTCTTCCTCTCGCCCTTTCTGGCATTTTGTAAAAAATGTCAACTCTAACTTTGCTTTTTTCCTTTTTCCCTCCTCTAGTTTCTTCTGATGGCACAACTGCCACTTTATCTTCTAATAAAGCTGAACTTTTCGCTCAGACTTTTGCCTCTGACTCTACCTTAGACGATTCCGGAGCTATTCCTTCTCCTTCAACCCCCTAAAACTCATTTATGCCTAACATTGTAATTACTTCTAAAGATGTCATTTCTGCTTATTCTGAGCTTAACACTAAGAAGGCGTATAGCACTGATGGTATTCCTCCATGTGGTTCTCAAAACTTGTGCTTCCGAGCTTGCACCCTGCCGTGGTTAACTATTTCTTCTTTGCCTTTTTACTTCGACCTTCCCTTCTTTATGGAAATATATATATATATATATATATATATATATATATATATATATATATATATATATATATATATATATATATATATATATATATATATATATATATAATAATAATAATGAGAAGAACGTAGCTCTGTCCGAAGGTGATAGGTTGGTCTAGACTATGCGTCTCTCTCCGCTGCCCTTTGGCCTTTGGTTCGTCCTTTTCGCGTTTCACCTTCTCAGAGGGTCTCTAGTGTACCCTCGTCTCATATTAGAGTGTCTATGCTCTCACTCCCCCTCCACCTACATACACACACACACTCCTTCACACGTTCCCACAAATTTACAAACGCTTGTACCTTTAAAAAAAAACAAAAAACAAGAAAAAACATCAAAATGGCGGAGCATAAAGCTGCCTCGGAGATGCTTGGAGGGGCGGCATCCAAACAATGACCCTCATCCACCCCTTCCCCATCACCACTTGGGAGCTGGTATCCTCCGGTCATGGGGTTGGTGACACCAAGACCTCTATGACAGCTTTGCCCTTTTGCATGGTCTTCTTTTTTCATTAATTTCTGCAGCATTCAGAGTCTCTTGTCTAATTTCCACTTTATCGAACACCACCTCTCTTCTAGACTTCATCTCTTGTTCTTAACTGAAACTCAGGTGTTTGGGTGTTCTGACAGTAAACCCTACTCTGTTTCCTTCTACTGTTCCCTATCCTCAATTTTTAGCCAAAGGCAGATGTTGTGCACATGTGCGCAACGATATTGTCTGCTCTTGTGTCTCTAATTTGGAGTCTTCTGAATTCTCTTCTTTAGTGCTTACAGTTTCTTGCAACACTGCAACTAAATTCATTTGTTCTGTATACTTATCTCTTAACTCTACAGATTATAAAAAGTTCTTCGACTATCTTAAATCCAAACTAGAACATGTTCTTTTTTCTTCTCCTTTCTCCGAAATCATCATTTTAGGTGATTTCTATGTTTTCACCAAAGCCAATGACTTTCATCTAATTTTCATGATCCGGCTGGTGAACTTGAAAACCACTTTTCTATCCAGAAAAACCTTGAGCAGTTGGTTCTCTCCCAACCCATATCTCTGACTGCCTTGTTGATGAACCCAATCTATTTATCTTTTCTTAACTTCTTATCCTTCTCCTTACACTGTTAAACTCTTTCCTCCTCTGGGTTCTTCCGATCATCTTCTTATCTCTGTATCTTGTCCTGTATCTTCAAGTCTTCAGCAAGAACTGCCTCTGCCTTCGTCGAGGAGACGCTTACTAGGATTTCGGTGCCACTAACTGGTCTGCATTGCGGTTGTACTTCTTTGATTTTCCATGGAATGATTAGTGTTTCCGTTGGAGGAGTTTCTCGGAGTCTGCCGAGCGCATAACCGAGATGATTCTCTCTGGCATTCGCCGCAAGGATGCTACCATCAAGGACAACCGTCGTCTTCAAACTACAGAAACCCATGCAACGCAACACCAAAAACTTACTTCTCCCTTTAAAATGCAATAATCTTTCTGATTCCTCTTCCTTACGCCATTTCTGGTATTTTACAAAAAATGTCAACTCTGACTTCGCATTTTCCTCTTTCCCTCCTTTAATATCTTCTGTCGGTACAACTGCCGTTTTGCCTTCTTCTAAAGCTGAACTCTTCCCTCAAACTTTTGCTTCTAATTAAACCTTAGACGATTCTAGAGTTGTTCCTACTCCTTTAAAAAATTGCCTAAATTGCAAATGCCTTAAAATTGTAATTTCTTCTAAAGACGTCATTTCTGCGATCTCTGAGCTTAACACTAAGAATTCGTACGGTCCTGATGGTATTCCTTCTGTAGTTCTCAAATCTTTTACTTCCGAGCTTGCACCCAACCTTGGTAGTAAACTATTTCGTCTTTGTCTTTCTACTCCAACTTTTCTTTCTTGCTGGAAATGTGCGCTCATTTAGCCTGTGCAGAAGAAGGGGGACCCCTTCCAACCCCTTAACTACCGTCCCATTTCTTTAAACTCCGTTCTCCCTAAGTTTTCGAATATATCCTTAACAGGAAGATTTGGAAACATCTCAATTCTTCTGATCAAATCTCTGATTGCCAGTATGACTTTCGTTAATAAAAGCTCAACTTGGCCCTCCGCTTTTCGGCATTTCGGTGAATCTTTTGTTGTCAAGCTGGACATATCGAGTCTGGCACAATTTGGATTTCTTAACTTCAATCTTTCGGAATCTATCCTTCTCTCTGATTTCCTTTCCTGTCGTTCTATGGTAGCCGTTGTAGACTGTAACCATTAATCCTTTAAATCTATTAATAGTGGTGTTCCTCAAGGATCTGTTCTATCCCCAACACTTCTTCTAATTTTCATTAATGAACTTCTCTCTCTTATTTTATCTACTATTCACTACTCTGCCGATGGCTCCACCCTTCATTACTCTTTTCAGTATGAAAGACGTCTCTCCCAGCAGCAGTTAATAGACGCAATGGAGGTACCCTTGGGACAACTGACCTCTAATCTATCTCGTGTTTAAAATTGGGGCAGAGAAAACATGATCGCTTTCAAAGCCACCAAAACTCAATTCCTCCATCTCTATCCTCATCATAATCTTCCACACAACTATGACATCTTCGAAAACACACAACTGAAACCTTCATATCTCCTTAATATTCTTGGTGCTCCTTTTTTCGCGATTTTTCTTGGAAAAATCACATTATTTCTCTTTCTAAACAAGCTCCTAAGAGGTTAGGAGTTCTGGGGCTCCTTGAGAATTTCTTCACTCCTCTCTAGTTGCTTGCTTTTTACAAGAGTGTTGCTCTCCCCTGCATTGAGTATGCATTACACATCTGGGGTGTTTCCACTCATACATCTCTCCTTGAAAAGATGGAGTCTAGGGCTTTTCGTCTTATCAATTCTCCAGCTCTCACTAATTCTCACCAGTTTCTTTTTGCCTGTCGAATTGTTGCGCCACTCTCTCTATACTATCGCTATTACAAATTACACTGTTCTTCTTAAATCTCTCGTCATATACTTCTTCCATTGAGAAGGGTTCGCCAGACACGTATTTCTACATAGTCTCATCTTTTCTCCATCCAACTCTCTGACCCCAGACTTAATGCTCAAACTTACATGTACTCTACTAGTAAAGTTTGGAACACTCTTCCTTCAACAATTTTCCCAACTTGCACACTTTCAGACGCCGTGCATCGAGACATGTCAGCCTTTAATTTGACTAGGTTTCTGATTTTCTCCCTAACCCTGATGGAAATTTTAGTAGGTCTCTGGCTTTGTCCAGCAAAGGTGATATATATATATATATATATATATATATATATATATATATATATATATATATATATATATATATATATATATATATATATATATATATATATATATATATATATATATATATATATATATATATATATATATACTCAGCATCATATCTCGCATGATGCAGGGTGGTGTCGGCTGCAGAAAGTATTCATATTCCTGCAACCGTACATGGGAAGGGAGAAATACTGATTAAGAGGTTCCCAGTCTCTAGCAACCATAGGAATGATGTTTGTCGGCGTGCTATTCCTGTCACAATCCATTCGAGAATGTTAATTAGTGTCATTCCTAGTTCAAATATATACGATGTTTTACTATTGTCTATGTAAATACATATACACACAATGTTTATTATTATTTATAAATAATTTTGGCATTTGAACCAGCGACCTCTTGAACTACACTCCTAAACTCTACTATATATAAAGACGTTTAAAGGTAATGTATATAAAAGGTGCAACGAATTACAATAATCTTCATACTTCAATTTTTCAAACATTTCTTATACACAGATATAAAAAAAAAATATTTAAAGAATTGGTACTATATATTCTTTACTCGTTGTAAATCCTAACTAAAATTGAGCATGAAAAATGGAACTTAATTATAATCACTGAAATTATCAATGCAATTATTTTTCAATCAACCCCCGACTCATGGTATGAAAATGCATTTGATTTTATGATCACATGGGGTTAACACATTTAGCCTTTAAGGGAATTAATTGGAAGAATCAGAAAACGGTTCTAATTCATTGATTTAATCTTTTTATGTGAAAAAATTATTATTAATTAACAAAATTAGAAATTGAAATGATTTTTTTTTCCTTTTTGAGAATATAACAATCGTTATTTTGCATACTTCAAAATAGATTACAATAGGTTACTTATATTTTAAATTTATTCAAACTATTAAAAAAAAAAGTAAAGATATTCTTTACCATAGTAAATTTGAATATTTTATTTTTAACGACTGTTTAGAAAAAAAAAAAAAAAAAAAAAAAAAAAAAAAAAAACGTCAAAAAAAAAAAAAAAAAAAAAAAAAAAAACTCACCACTGCCGAATGGCTAAAAGGAAGCGGGGAAGGAGCAGGAGAAGGTGATTCTGGCCCCGTTGTAAAGTTATCAATTCTTAGAATTCTTTCTGAAAGAAAACTTCCCGAGCGTTTCCTTTCTACTTTTGGAAAGGAATCAAAATCATTATTTTTAGTAGCCATTCGTCCTGCTCTTCGCCTTTGTGCTAAAGCTAAAATATCTTCGTTCATTTCTGTCTTCATCTGAAATGAGGAAAATAAAATATTAAATATTAAGGAAAATAAAATATTTATACTATCTTTGTTTGCAAATATTTTTTTTTCCAACTTACGAGATTATAATGATCTATAAAACCGTAAAAATGTTTGCATAATAATAAATGTGGTCAAGAACACCTACTCTAACAATATATAAATAATATATTTTATTTTTTTTAATTTTTTTTATTTTTTGTGAATCGCAAAAAAATATATTTTTAAATATTTTGCATTAATTAAGTTTAATTTATAGATAATTATGCTATTCATGGAAATCTTTCATTCCTTTTGGACGCAAGCGAGCATTTGAAGGTTTTGAGAAACAAGAGGAAAACTTTAAAGTTGTGACAAATTTTCGTAAATTAAAAAATTAACCAACTTAAGCTAAATATGAATAACATGCATTTATTTGTATTACTACATAGGAATTTAACATCTCGTAGAAATAATAATAATAATAATAATAATAATAATTATTATATTATTATTATTATTATTATTATTATTATTATTATTATTATTATTATTATTATTATTATTATTATTATTTTTATTATGATGATAATTATGATTATTATTATGATTATTATTATTATTATTATATTATTATTATTATTATTATTATTATTATTGCATAAGAAAGTATATCCCTTTGATAAATTAGAAGAAAAAGGCAAATCTTGTGAACCAACTTAGTTTTTAAAAAAGAAAATCTATTTCTATTATTTCATATATTTAAAAAAACAAAAAAACAAAAGCAACTCATTAAATGATTAAAAATTAAAACTTTGTATATAATAATGTATTGTATTTAAAGATTTATGAACATTACACAAAAGTATATTTACTGAATGGATTATTTTCATGAAAGTGAGTTTTTGTATTGAGGTGAAGGTTGAACACAAAGGTAAATTGGGCCAATCAAAACGAATTAAATATAAAAGACCAAATTATAAGCTTATTTCATAAACCTATTTGCTCTTATACAATCTCTCTCTCTCTCTCTATATATATATATATATATATATATATATATATATATATATATAT
>SEYY01018610.1:7500-12500 GCA_009176605.1 Armadillidium nasatum | reverse complement strand
AGCAAATGATATCTGATCTCTCTCGTATTGTTACAGGGACATAGAAAACGTCAATGTTTTCAATATCTCAGAAACGTACATTGTCTATGTATTAGACATATATATATATATATATATATATATATATTATATATATATATATATATATATATATATATATATATATATATATATATATATATATATATATTATATATTAGAGGTGGACCGGATATCCGCATCTGCATCACCGCAACCGCATCCGCATTCGCGGATAGTAAAAAAATATAAAAAAAAGCACTTTCTCTGGCAAGAGTGAAAAATGTAGATTGCTTTGCACACCAAACTCAGATAGTAGTTAAAAATTCCATTATGAGTCAAAAATGTGCATCCGATTTAATAACCAAATGTAGGTTAATTGCTACGCATTTCAATCACACCGCGTTGTAGCCCAAAATGAGCTGAAGAAAATACAAACAAGATTAAATGTTCGTCCACTTTCTGTCATGCAAGATATTCAAACACGCTGGAATAGTAGTTTGCATATGCTTGAGAGGATGAGCGAAATTAATGAGGCCATTTGCCTTTATGCTTCAAGCAGCACAAAAATAAAGCCTCTAACAGGTGACGAAAATGACATTTTAAATAATTGTATTAATATCCTTAAGCCTTTTGAAGAATTAACAAAGACTATAAGTTCAGCTGAATCATGTTTGTCAGATGTGATACCACTTGTTTCAACATTGAAAGTTGTGTTAACAAATGTTATTAAGTCTAAGGGAGTTTCAAGGATGACTGAAACATTAATGAAGGAGGTGAACGACAGATTTGAAAACCTGGAAAATGATGATGCTTATACAATTGCAACCTTTTTAGATCCCAGGTACAAAACAAAATTTTTTAAACCACTTGTTTCTCAGAATGTTAAAATCAAATTAGGATGCTTATGCGATGAGATGATAGAAACAGCTAAAATAGCGCCTTTTTCAAGAAAAAGCAAAAGCTCTCAGATGCAAATGAAACAAAATCTGTTAGCTTAAGCATTGCTAAATCAATGAAAGATCTTCTAGCTTCCAGAAGAGATGAAGAATCACAGTCAGAAGTGTCAAAGGATACAATATCGATTATTGAAAACTATCTAAAACTCCCACGTTTGGAGGCAGATAAAGACCAACTGGTTTGGTGGAGAGATAATTGCAAAAGTTTCCCTTTTCTTGCTGAGCTGGCAAGGACTTATTTAGCATGTCCTTCAACTAGTGTTGCTAGTGAGCGTCTTTTCAGTGGAGCAGGCCTCATTTACGACGAAAAGCGAACAAAACTTTCACCTGAAAGAGCCCCAAAAGCTTTTATTTCTAAAAAATAACTTACCAATTATTAACTTCAAATGGAATATGTGAAACTGTGAAGTGTGAAGGTAATATTGAATTACTGGCTATATATATATATATATATTATATATATATATATATATATATATATATATATATATATATATATATATATATATATATATATATAACCTTTTTCCAAGTGGGTGGAGGTTGGGGAAGAGGTTGGTGGGTGTTCAAGAGTTGGGTCCCCGTCCCACACCCTGGTAACAAAGATTCTGGATATTATATTTAAAATTCCAAGAATCTATGGCAAAAACTCTTAAAAATTAAACTATCCGCATCCGCATCTGCGGATATCCTCAATTGAATATCCGCAACCGCATATCCGCGGATAGTAAAAAATTACTATCCGGTCCACCTAATATATATATATATTTATATATATATATATATATATATATATATATATATATATATATATATATATAATATATATATATATATATATATATATATATATATATATATATATATATATATATATACATATATATAAATATACGAGTATATTTCATCAAAAGTAGAGTTAGCTTGAACTTTAGAGTAGCAACAATTTTAACTTTATAGTATTAATTTTAGGGATTTGTTTTTGTTTGTGTACACTATGTACAGTATATGTAGAATGCGTTTGTTATTGTGACGAAGATTCCATACAAGTATATGAAACTGCAAATGAAGTGGCAATTAAAAAAAAAAGAATCATACTCTAGACTTGAAAGCTAGAACTCCTGAAGAAAATATAATTTCGGTTAACTTGGGGACAGAAAAGATTAAAATCGTGTGAAAACCTGAGTAATCTAAGTTCTTTTTGAAAGAGGAGGGGTATGAGCAAAGAGCTCAGAAATTCAATGTTTATATAATTACTAGACAGTATAGGAAAAGTGATAAGACAATTTGGCAATTAGGAATTATTCGAGGGATTGATGAGTCAAAAGAACTTAGATTCATCCTTTTGAGTAGGCAAGTGTGTGTGTGTGTGTGGAACTACCCAAAATTTGTGAAGCAATCTTCATACAAAATCGGACGTTCATTACTACACTGAATAATCAACTAAAACGTATAAAAAAGTTTGATGACACAGATCACACAACCTTTAAAATTTTGTTTTAGAGAGAGATATAATTGATGTTTGTAAAAAGGATTAAGGCAAAATCTCCCACCAATAATATTAAGGACAAAGAAATCTTTGAGTTGAAGGACTTTCGAAGATATTAAACAGCGAAAGGTTTGAGTTGTGGACTTTCGAAGATATTGTATAGTTGTATGAAAAATTGCATCGAGTTGATAGGTAAAAGATTTTTACTCTGACCTAAATCAGAAAAATCAGAAATTAGATGCTATTAAGCCTCCTTCCTATTATCTGCTATTTGTTGCCAGGTAGACTGTTTTACAAAATGAAAAGAGAATGGAAGGTGAAGCAATCAGAATTGGAGCGGAATAGTGATAAAATTACCGACAGAAAGGTATGAGAGAGAGAGAGATAAGAAATCGTGTCTATGAAGGTCTTGAGAAGAACTGCTTCAAAATGCCTAAAGTGTTTTTGGATGCAGCATTAATTGGAGAGAAAACAACTGTACTGTGAATCTGTCCGAAGAAACAAAAATAGGAAAGGAGGAAGAAGAACGTTAGAGTAGATGGATATTTTCATCAAAGTGCCAGAATCATGAATGGAACCAAGAAAATGATTTCATTTTCTACTAAGGTATATTAACTGCGTGAGCTTTTGAGGATGAAAACTACCTTGCTTGGTGAATACAGAGTCTTTGGGTCTAATGATATAAAAGAAATTTGTGTTAAAACCAAATTAGAATCATCTCATTCATGAGCTTGATTAATTTGAGGAAACCCTTCATCTGCAATGGTAATAATTCAAGTGAAAATCATAGAGTAGATCAGCAATCCGGACAAATAGCAGTACTACCATGCCAAAAATATGTACTTGTGGAAGGCATGAAAAATTCCTGCGAAACATATATAATGATAGAAAAGGGAACAGAAAAAAAAACAGTGATTTCTAAGACCAGGAGGACGAACGATTTTAACAATGTAATAATTCAGATGATTGGTAGTTAAGGAAAGGTCTATAATTTTGGATTCCTCTTAAAGACGATCAGGGATAAAAGCAGCAAACTTTAATGACTGCTTTAGGGTGCTGTATGAAAACGATAGGTGAGTTAGCTGTGCATATCGTCATCATTATTGGAAAAGCACTGGTGGTTGTGAAAAATCACACACACTTTGATGAGGGAACAATAAGTTTTGTTCCGAAACGTTACGCAGTTTTTCTTTTAAATCTCCACCTTTGTTATGTGCTCTTTTTTATTCTTTGTTAACTCGTTTTAATGCTTTACTTCTTATTGTTTTAATTTAGTGGTTTTAAAAATTGATATATAATTAGATCACGATTGAGTTAGTGTTCTTTAAAATTAATATATATATATATATATATATATATATAATATATATATATATATATATATATATATATATATATATATTATATATATATATATATATATATATATATATATATATATTATATATATATATATATATATATATATATATGATGGGGTTGGCCGCCATAACCCGGCTTCCGGCTTTCCCGGTGCACAGTCTTCTTTTCTCATTAATTTCTGCAACATTCGCGGTCTTTTTTCCAATTTCCCCTTTGTCGAACACCATCTCTCTTCTTCTAAACCTTCATCTCTTGATTCTAACCGAAACTCAGATGCTCCAGTGTGCTGACAGCAAACCTTATTCTGTTACCATCTACTGTCTCTATCCTCAATTTTCAGCCAAAGGCGATTGTTGCGAATATGTGAGCAACGATGTTATTTGCTCTCGTGTCTGTAATTTGGAGCCTCCTGAATTCTATACTTCTAATCTTATCTCTGATCGCCAGAAAAGAACGTTCTACTGGTGATCTTCTTTCCCTACTTTCTGACTCCTGGTCCTCCGCTCTTCGGGGTTTCGATGAATCTTTCGCTGTGGCGCTAGACATATCGAAAGCTTTCGATAGAGTCTGGCACAAAGCCTTGATTTCCAAACTCCCCTCTTTCGGAATCTATCCTTTTCTCTGTGACCTCTCTCTAATTTCATTTCCGGTCGTTCTATAGCAGCTGCTGTAGACGGCCACCATTCTTCCTATAAATCTATAAATGGTGGTGTTCCTCAAGGATCTGTCCTATTTCCAACTCTTTTTCTAATTTCATCAATGACCTTCTCTCTATTACTTCGTCTAATATACACTCCTATGCCGATGACTCCATCCTTCATTACTCCTTTCAATTTGAAAGACGTCCCTTCCAACAGCAGTTGATGGATTCAAGAAGGATGACTTTGGAGCAACTGACCTCTGACCTTTCTCGTATTTCAAATTGGGGCAGAGAAAACATGGTGCTTTTCAATGCCTCAAAAACTCAATTTCTCCATCTTTCTACTCGACACAATCTTCCACACAACTAAGATACCTTCATCGAAAACACTCAACTCAAACCTTCATCTGTCCTCAATATTCTAGGTGTTTCTTTTTCTCGTGTCCTTTCTTGGAAAGATCACATTATTTCTCTCTCTAAAGAAGCTTCTAAGAGGTTTGGTGTTCTGAGGCGCCTTCGTGGTTTTTTTTTA
>SEYY01018610.1:0-2500 GCA_009176605.1 Armadillidium nasatum | reverse complement strand
AAGGCTCAATCTTACTTGAACTCTATTGGTAAGGTTTGAAACACACTTACTTTATATATTTTCTCCAATTTCCTTTGACTTTTACACTTTCAAACGGGTTGTATTGGAACACGTTGACCTTTAACAAATACGATTCGAATATTTCACCAACTCGTGGAAATTGGTAGATCTCTGATCTTTGCCCATTAGAGGTATATATATATATATATATTATAATATATATATATATAATTATATAATATAGTAAATATATTATATAAACATATAATATATATATATATATATTTATATATTATATCATATATATAAATAATAATAAATATATATATATATATATTATATATATATATATATATATATTATATAAAAGAAAAATGAAATTATTTTGCCTAACGAACAAAACAGTCAGAAAAATAAACAATATTTAGTTATTTAATCGTACACAAAGAAGGGATCGATTGATTTCTTGTATAGTTAAATAATAATTTGAAATCTTTAATGAAGAAAACTCCGCCACACAAGTTGCATATTTCTAAATCCACAGTTAGTGAAGTTCAAGCAAACTTCTCTAATTATGCAAATAGAAGGAGTAGGAAACAGTTTTTGTTGAGGAAAAAAAAGGACCGAATTTACGACAGACTAATAACCCAGGTCAGCAAAAAAACATGTTCATAAACCTGCATAAGATTTTTTTTAACATTGTATATTTTGATGTGCTGAATCTGAAAGTTACTTCCATTTTTTCCCATCACGTATAGTTTTCTTGCAACAGAAAAAGGATTGTAAAGAATCAACGCTGCTAATTCAAAAAAGCATCATTTTATTATAAAATTAAACATTTAAATTTGTTATTCATGAAACAATTGTTCATAAATGTTAAGTATTTTACTCTGTTGTCCTGTAGAACCCTTTGTTTCTTCTCTTTCATACTTCTCCTGGTAAACTTTCGTTTTCAAGTATTCACAGTTTCCCTTTTAAGCATTCAACAGTAAACACCCATTATATTCACATCCCATCTTCCCTGGTAGCGTCTTTCCATTCCCATAACATCTTGGTGGAATCTTTCCCCCAGCTCTTCCTTGTAGTCTCCTAATTTTTCAAGAAAGTAGTCTATGTGTGAATGCAAAAAATGGATTTTTAAGTTCATGTTGCAACCTTGAGCTTTGAATACAGTTAGCAAGCGTTCTACAAAGTTTTTTTTAATCCGGATATTTGTTATTTTCCAAAAACTTATGCACTACGTTTTAAAATAAATCCCACGCTTCTCTTTCAGCTTCATTCATGGACTTTGGAAACAAGGAATCAAACAAAAGTTTGCGTATGTCTGATCCAACAAAAACTCCCTCTTTCAACTTGGCCTCTGAGAGTTTTGGGAACTTGGAACATAGATACTTGAAACATTTTCCATTTTTTTTAGATATTTAAAAATTGTTTCATGGTCCCAATTTGAATGAAGAGGTGGTAAGAGACGCTTCATGAGGAACAGGCTTTCTTGATGTTTTTTCACCAGGATTAGGGTGCTAAAAGTGGCCAGATATTTTTTCACAATGAAGGCCTCTGGCTCGACTATCCCACAAGCACAGAAAGGAGGAATATTTTGTATATCCTGACTGTTGGCTCATCATCATAATTAGAATTTTAAAAGCTCCACAATCACCCGCGATGAACTTCATATTTGTTTTCAAGAATAAGACCAAATCCTAAATTTTCTTCCACATGACTGAGTGTCCAGCTGAAATGATGTAAATTTATTTCCTTTATAAAGCAAGACTCTTTTAGATTTGTTTTGGAGGAATCTATAAATAAGAGCCATTGGGATGATTCATATTCTATTTCAAATTGCCTCACGAGACCAGAGATGTCACTACAGAACAAGATTCCCCTCTTTACAGTAAAGCGATGTGAATTCTCTCTCTCTCTATGTCTGTTCCACGAAAAAGACGTTGTAGGTAAAAGAAGGTTTTTATTCTTGAATCTTGAACCCAGCACTTAAGCATCATTTTTTGAAGGTCCCAAATCTCTTACAATGTCGTTTAACTCGTTCTAGGAAAAAACTGAGACCCATCATGCACAGAAAATTAGATCGAGAATCTTCCTGTGTTGGCACTGCATCTTCTTCTCTTTCTGACTCCAATCTGATATCAATCCAAATTAGACTGTGGAAAGGGTACCGGCATTTCACTTGAGTGAAGCACGGGACGAATGGCTGAATTAACATTTGGGTAAGTGATTTCTTTTTTGATTTTACGTATTGAAACCTTTAACGTCGACTGAACAAAAGTAACAATCGTTACTGTGGTTCTGTTGTTCACGCCATATCATAAGGATGGCAAAACGAAGACTATGTTTTTACCTTTGTACCACTTACAGAGTTCTTCACATTTCCTGCACAATTTATGGTGGTTCAAGTCAAGTCTTAATTCCCAAGTTTTAGTTTGAAGTACGCGAAATATACTTTCTTTGCAAAATCGCTTATGTTTCTTCGTTGCGCTTTAATAGT
>SEYY01018609.1:90000-92500 GCA_009176605.1 Armadillidium nasatum | reverse complement strand
TATATAGGATGTCTCAAAAGTCTGGACACATAGGAAATATCAGTAACCATAATTATTTTTTCCTTCAGATTAAATATGATTTGTCGAAAGAAAGAATTAAACTAGTACTTTTCAATGGACGTGAAGGATAGTCATATCGAAAGATAGCCTATGAATATAATGCACATCACTAACGAAGGACTCCACTTGCGTTTTCCACGGTCGTAAAGGTGGTTAAATGTTCAAAGAAACAGGCACTATCTTGGAGAAACTCCGTTCTGAACGACTACGTGTCTCAACCGAAACCAAAGAATGTGTCATGGCTAAAATTTATGTTAGCTCCAAAATATTACTTCGAAGGGCATCCATGGAGCTGGGTGTTCCCTAAACAACCATCAGTCGTATCGTAAAAGAGCAAAAATTTTATCTTTACGAGTTACAAATCCTGCATCATGCAACAGAGGATGACCCAGATAGAAGGCTTGACATGTGTGAATGGTTTTCCAATATATTGAATAAAAACAGTAGCTTCACCGAAGACTCTGTGTTGTTCAGCGATAAAGCTTTGTTTTGTGTGAATAGTGAGGTTAACAGACAGAAAGTTCGATACTTGTAGGAAAGCAATTCCATTTTTGTTGATTATGCAAAGCTGCAAGGAGCGCAAAAAAGTATGGTATGGTATGGTTTGTGGAAAGCTCATGTGTTGGGACCATTCTTCTTCGGAGAAAAAAAAAAAACTGGTGACCCCTATCTAGAAATGTTAAAGGATCAGTTAATGCTCCAACTTGAAGGTTTAGGTGAAGAACATCCTGACTGGTTCCAACAGGATTGAGCCCCTGCCCATTTCGCGAAGGTCGTAAGGAATTGGCTGAATGACAATTATCTAACGTAATTGAAAGACGTGATAGTGCGGAGCGATCTCCTCGATCACCAGACCTTAGCCCCCTTGATTTTTTTCATAAGTATGCTAAAGGAGAAAGTGTACTCAATCAAAATCATAGATAAAACACACTTGATTGAACGCATAAAAGATTGAGTGTGCTCAAATAGACGCCAATGCGGATTTATTACATCGTGTTCACGTAAATTTGGCAAAGGGCATCAACCTCTGCATAGCAAAAGATAGAAATCACATTGAAGACTTTATTAAAATTCAACTGGATAAAATGTTGTTAATAAATATCATATCTGGAACCATTTCCTTACTACCTATGTGTTCAGACTTTAAGAGACACCCTCTATATATATATATATATATATATATATATATATATATATATATATATATATATATATATATATATATATATAGTTATATATATATATATATATATATATATATATATATATATATATATATATATATATATATATATTCTAAATAATTATATTAAAAATATAAATAAAAAAAAAAAAAAAAAAAATAAATAATAAAAAAAAAAAAAAAAAATAATAATAATAATATAATAATAAATAATAAAAATAAAAAACACACGAAATACGATAACGAAATTAAATTAAATTTTTTTTTTTTTTAAATATAATTATTCAATTAATTATTGTAATTAAATATAATAAATCTTTCTCTTTTTTTTTTAAGAAACCAAATATGTTTTCAAAAATATTAAATTTAGGAAATATTTGATATGAGAGAAAGATTTAGTAATGAATGGCACGAGTATGAAGAAAAAAGAGGGTATGAAAGGGTATTTATCCAAAAGAAGGTCAATAATAATTAAAGTCTGCTAACCCTCTTGCAGATCAAATACATTAAACATCGAGTTTAAAGTTTGCTATAGGGGAATCGAACCCGGGCCCTATAGCACATAAGCATAGAGTTTTACCACTACGCTATGGGCATAGAAGTACGGAGATTATACGAACGGAATAAAAGCTAAGTCTTCAAAATACAGACATAAAAATAATAATAATAATACCATTATTATTAATATAATATATTTGGATTTTTTTTAATTAATGATATTCCTTAAATTTTACACCATTTCAGTATATTAGGTTATTTAACTAGGAAATTTTTAGGGTATTTACACTGCAAAAATTGTCCTAAGAAATCGTTGGGACAAGTGGCAAAAATGTCGCAGTAAAATTTTCAATAGAGAAAAAGACATGTTAAGCATAAAAAAGTCGCTTCACCCATTTATTTTTTAATAAAGAAAATAACGGAAAAAATTTGTTGTGACATTTTTTGCCACTTGTCCCAACGATTCATTAGGACAATTTCTGCAGTGTAGATGTACGAAGGATAAATGACAAAAGGCACTTAGGATATTTAATCAAGGATACAAGCGATAAATTAAAAAAGGTATTAATAACTTTTGACCTGGAATACGGAGTATGTATAGGTGAAGGTCAAATGGATATATGTAACCAGAAATATGGTGGATTTATGAATAAAGTCGAGAATAATATTTAACCAAAGATATGGAGGATATCAAGATATAAAAAGGATATATATCCAGATATACGAAGGATAATAAGAAATAAAAAGGATATATAACCA